>JAKCPI010019208.1:0-13670 GCA_023213315.1 Euborellia annulipes | reverse complement strand
TTCGGTTTTATCGTGAATAACAACTTATTAATATTAAACAGTATAGGTCTCTGTTTTTATTTTTCTTCATTTTAATACGTTGAAGGAAATAAAAATATCTATGGGATATCTCATTGGGATCATATTAACCCATTTCTTCCCGGCGTTGCGTATACGCAACAGCAAGTTTAACTTCATAAAATGCAGTCAAAATGAAGTTTTTATGCAAAAGTCATCATTCATTTATTAAAAGGCACTCATAAGCTTTCTTTCTATGTATTTACATTTCAAAATAAGTGCAACACTCCGTGAAAAAAAATTAATTACTGAACACCTGTTTTTATCAATATTTTTCAATAATTTTTTTCAAGTACTAAAATATATTTAATTCAACTTTTATGTACATATTCCAGAATGTTATAGATGTGGAATACACATATATTTTTTTTTCTTAAATATATTAGACCTATGACACAGTAGCGAATGATACATTTATCCGTTGCGTTGACGCAACGTTGGGAGTTCCCCGGCTCGGTTTTTAGTAGTAACATCGTATTATAATAATCCTTCTATGACTTTCGTATTTTATTTTATTATTATTATTTTTTATTATTTGTCCTATTTTTCAATTATTGAACATAGAAATGGCTTTCTACAAAAAAAAAATACTAACAGCTGAGAAAATTATAGCTATTTTTGAGGAATTAGAGGGAGAAGAAGCCATTTATGTAGTCATCATAACTCCTAAAGTAGATAAACTAATTGATGAAGAAGAAATAGAAGATAGACTTATGATTATCATTGATGGGGTGAATAATTACTGTAGATATGGTGCTACATTTAAAATGTATGCCAGTATAGACGACAAAACAGATATATCAGTACCTGACACTATAAAAAATATTTATGATGAACCACACTAGAAAAAAAAAAAGTATCCTATAACAAAGGGGCCGAAGTGTGTCCCAACTAACAGTGATACGCCTAAAAACTGTAAAGTCAGATGTGTCTAAGAAATAAAGAATAAATTTGGGAATTTGACACGCTTACAATTGTTTGAACATTTCTTAGACGAAATTGTGGATGATATAGTAGAGTTTTGAATAAACTATGCTCAAACTAAAATAACCTGACAATTGTAATTTCAATAAGAAGAGGACATAACTCTCCATATTATAATCCGCGATGAAGAAAATGCTCAGACGAGTTGCAAAATTTGCAAAATCCAGATGATCTACATATGCAAAAAATATCAGTTTCCTCTTCATTCACATTTTTTTTAATTTCATGAGTAATAGAATCAATCTTGTTCAGTTTTTTCATACAATCATTAATATTTAACATTTTGAGCAAAGAAAAGTAGGTGATTGAAATAAAAAAAAAAAAATTATTTTTTACCAGGAAACTCCCAACGTTGCGTGAGCGCAACGTTGTGTTATGTCAAAATGACAACACATACTGCTAATTTTTAATATTTATCATCTTATTTGAATTACTTTTAAGTGGAATTGATGACAAAATAAAATATTTTTTCAAAATTACTATTGTCGGGAAGATATGGGTTAACAAGATGCAAGAGGTTCTGAAGATGGAGAAAGCCGAAACATTTGTGAACGGCCCGCAATGTAAACCAATCTAATAAAAAACCTCTGTTAATAAAATTCAAAAATTTTATTAAGAATTTTAAAACCTACCACCTAAATTCAACCAAGAGTGCCGAGAAAGGAACATCTTGTTTTTTACTTTCTCTTACCTATGTATATATGTAATATATATATAGAGAGAAAGTATTGGTTTCATGTCAAAAATTCAATGTCGAGATTTTGATGGATCTTCACGTTTTGAGGTCCCCTGAATCCAAAAAAGTGGTTTTCGCGACATGGTCTGTCTGTGGGTGGGTGGGTGTGTGTGTGTGTGTGTGTGTTCAATTTTAAGCATGAAGGAATTGAGCTATGAGGTTGAAATTTTATATTTAAGTTAAACACCCCCCGGGACCGGAAAAATAAGCTTTTAATCAAAATCGGCCAAAGAGTACTAGTACTTTACTGATGTACTTTTTTCAGTTTTTTTCGATTTTCTCAAAATTTGCTCCAACGATTTTTTTTTAAATTCAAAAATCAATTATTTTTTAGATTCTCTTTAAAATGTATATTCTCATTTTGCAATTGAAATCTTCTGAAGACCACTTTACTCTTGTATTTTATAGGGAAGATAGGAGAAATGGTTGCCATGGTAACAAAATATAAATATTTTCCCATACTTATAAATTTTACATCTTGAATTCAATTGTACCCTACTGTCGGAAACTAAATACATGTCGACACAAAAAATCTGGTGTGACAAGCACAGAACATAACTTTCGATTACCGAAGGTAAGAGAAAGTTGTGTGCTGTGCGCCAGTCACACCAGATTTTTTTTTTTTTTTAAACATTCACACTTTTTTCTCATTCACATTCACACTCACACTCACACACACATTCACACAGTGTTTTCGGCAACTTAGGCTATTTAAGACTTTGACGATAACCGTTGTATTGAATAGATCTATTGGGGGTTCAGGCATTTCTATTTAAGCCATCTGGTATCCAAAAGGAACATCTTGTATTGAAGAGAAAATTTAAATTTTTTTGAAAGAAGCCTTAATAGATTTAGGACCATTTTCATAATCAACTTTAAGCACAGAACACACCTTTTATTTACCGAAGGTAAGAGAAAGTTGTGTACTGTGCGACCAGTCACACCAGATTTTTTTTTATCCCACCAAGGGAGAGAGATAATCTTTTGTTTTCTTTTTCACCTTCAACAAACTCTCTTGTTTAATTATGCCTATAAAGATTCCATTTTACTCACACAGGATTGGAAGAGTCGATATGTTTGTCTTCTTCTTCTTCTTCTTCTAGCCCAAAAGAGAGAGAAAAAAAAAAAAGAAGAGATCTTGATAAATCGAGAGAGAAAGAAATCAATTTAAGAGATTGATAAAGTTCTTATCACAAGAATTAAATTTTTATACTTTTCTCTCGCTTTGCTTGCTTGCTGAAATTCTTCTTTCTTTTATGTCCTCCCTCCCCTCCCCCCTCTCTCTCTCTCTCTCGTCAGGAAGAAATTCTTAAAATTTTATGATCTATACTCATAAAATGTAGCTACATTTTTAAAGAGATTAGCTCATGAAGAAGAGCGAAATCATACTAGGGTTCGATTTACATTAAAATGTAATCAATTAGTTCTTCTGGAAAGTGCAAGGAGATGCCAATATTTTGGAATATTTTAGAAGTATATAAAAAAGTTAATAATAGAGGAAAGTACCCAAATACGGACCCCTGCCCTAATGTGGACCCCCATGGATATTGTCTCTGAATAGTGCTGAAACTTAGCGAAAGACAGTGTAAATACTAGTGCAAGATTCCACCACAAAGTAGAAGTGCCCTAACGTCACCTGCTCTAGTTGTTTACTTGTCAGTTAGCCATTACGTGTTTTGGCAAAATTAAAAGTTTTTGTGAGTGCTCAGTTTTTTTTAATTGGAGGCAATAAGTGACAGGCAAGCCTTCCAACCCTTATATATTCTTAAATGGTAATGTTGAAGGAATCATTTGACCATGTAATTATTTCCAATGTGATGTTTTTTTATCAAATATGGCGTTTTGAAAATGCAGAAGTGAGGTGCCTAAAACGGACCCCCAACAGTTGCCTAAACTGGACCCCCTACATAATGTGTGATGTTTTATGTAAAACTTTTATGTAAACTTCTACCCCTTATAAAACCCAATGTTGAAGTATTTACCTTGACTTTTCACATTTTCAACATTCCTTTTTTTCAATTTTCACATTTATTTTTATTTATTTTTTTTTTTTCAATCACATTTTCAATTTTTACATTAAAAAAAGTTAAAATAAAAAAATATATTTTTTGTCAAACCGTTCTATAATTGTTTTTCAGATTTATTCCCTCTCCTAGATCAGTAGATTCAGTTTTTGGTCATTTTACCCAGGGGTCCAGTTTAGGCAACCTTTTTGAAAATCACCAAAGTGTAAGATTTAAAAAAAATTGCTGCCCCTGCAATTTATACATATATATTTGCCATAAATAAATTACCAATAGTACATCACAGAGTAAAGTAAATATTACATAGCTTTAAAACAGGTTTTTTCAATAATTTATATACTTTATACTATAAAAACAAAATGGGGGGTCCGAATTTGGGTACTTTCCTCTAATAATCACAAGTGTTTAAAATCTGGTGGAACTGGTGGCATGGAATATTCATAAAATCCGCCAAAGAGTGCTACTACTTTACTTATTGTGATAGGCCTTGTACTGTAGATATTTTACTACACATGGTAAAGTGTGGTAATGTATATTACACGAATCATTTCGGGATACATTCAAACTGGGTCTAATAAGAAATCATTTTCTGAACTGGGAGAAATCCAAGAGAACATGAAGTAAGCACCATAACACCGATTTCCAAAGGTTTTTCTCTTTTTAGTTCAAAATTGGCTTTTTCTTCACAATTAGCTCATATCACCTAGTGTTTTTAATTATTAACCATAAAAACCTGATAATTATCCAGTAGTTTAAAAAAATCAAACTCTCTTCTCGTAAAATGGCTACGCTAATGTATCCGGGGATAATATCAGGTAAAAAGAAAAAAAATGAATGTTAGTCACACGTCTTTCTCTCTTGTGTGTGTCTGAATATATATCGACACAAAAAATCTGGTGTAACTAGCACAGTACACATCTTTCAATTACCGAAAATAAGAGCAAGTTGTGTGCTGTGCGCCATCACACCAGTTGTTTTTTGAAAAGGTTTCAGATCAAATGTAGCTTATAATTTGATGATTGAATTTACAAGATTTTTTTTTTAGTCTATATAAAAATATCCCGATCTAAAAACGGCGTTAATTTATAATAATAATAATCCCTTCCTCCTTTTGTTTTTGATTGATAAAAGAAAATTTCTAAAAAGGCAATTTTTTTGTTGTTGTTGTTACGTATATTGATTTTTATAATTTTTTTTTTTTTTTTATTAAGCATTCAATATTTACGTATCACAATGTCTGCTGCTTTTGACTTTAGCTCCATGATATCCTTTTTTTTTTTTTTAGAACAAAAAGGGAGAGAGAGAGACTTTTTTAATTAAAAAAAAAAATTCACTTTGATTATTTCCAGTTAGATCAAGATTGAACTTTATATTAAAGTGTATATAAACGTATTTAGAAAAAAAAGGGAAGACAATTAAGTGCTAAGTGCATTTGACACATTAAAGTTTTTTTTTTTTGTGATATTCTCTTTTGGTTAAAAAATAAGCCAATATCCTTTCTAATATATCTATTAATACGAAAAAAAAACAAAGAAAGTAAATAAGGTAGAAAAATGAAGTGAAAAATAAATTTAAAGTCATACTCAGAGGGTTTTTCTGGAGTCATAAGGGAAAAAAAAATATAATAAAAAAAATCTGATGTGATTGATACACAGCACACAACTTTCTCTCTCCCATCGGTAAGGGAGCGTACAAGTATTACGTAACGCAATTTTTGAAGATTTTTGACCCCCCCCCTACCCCATGTAACGCGCCGTAACATTTTTCTGGACCCCCCCCCTAGACGTTACGTAACGCTCAAGTGTATTTTTTTATAAATGCCACAATTATGTTGCGCAAAGTATCGGAAGGTCGCTAAAATACCAGTTACGTAACGCGTTGTTTAACCTCCCTCCCCCCTTGTAACGCATGGTAACGTTTTACGAGACCCCCTCCCCCCAAATTGCGTTACGTAATACTTGTAAGCTCCCTAAGAGCAAGTTGTGCACCGTGCTTATCACACCAGATTTTTTGTCTAGAGTTATATTTAGTTTCCCATCGCACCTTAGTTAACTTGACCACTTGCATTTCATAAGTAAAAAGAGTAAAAAAGTCAATAGTTTCAAAATTTCCGTAGGCTCTGTGTGTTTTTTTTTTTTTTTTGGAGTGGGTGCATAAGGTCCGAAGACCTATAATGACCAGTGGTCACATGCAGCCAGGAAGAAAAGGAGAAGCATAAAAGGGGAATTCAACTGCGGGAACTGAGAAGATGAGGTTGTTGAGGTTAGACTTGAAAGTCTGAAGATTGTAGGTTTTGGGGAAGATAGGCGCAGGGAGTTTGTTCCAATCACGGGAGGTCATGGGGACAAAGGAAGAATGAAATTGATTTGTTCTGTTAGTCGTGATCTGAACAGCATAGGGATGCTGGGAAGATGCCTCTCTTGTGTTCCGTGAATATGTTGCATTGGGTGGGATAACTGATTTTAATTCGGCAGAGCATTGACCATGGTAATACCTATAGAAGAGAGAGAGAGAGAGTGCAGACACGCTTCTTCAATGATCTGTGTATTTTGCTTGAAATAAACTATGGTTATTTTTCAAAATTTTAATCTCATATTTGGATATTTTTTTTTCACAATAGAAAACCTTAAATTTTGATTTAACATTGGCTCTATGGATCAACTCTTTTTGTCCATATTTTACAAGAAGATTGAGGATCAGGCAGCATCAGATTAATCTACCGCACCGTCTTGTGGCCGAATGAGAACCTAAAGAAGCATCTAACAGCTGAGGACAAATAGGAGAATCATCACTTTCTAGAAAGAAATGCATAATCGACCCATCATTCTGTAATTTGAGAGCTATAGAGTCCTTGGAGCACGCAATAAAAGTATACCCTATTCCAGAGATCTCAGATTGAGATGGTTAAAGAATGTGGACGGAACGGGCAACATAATAAAATTTGTTCGTATCACTTGCCATGGAGTCATTCCACTTAAAATCAACACAGTAAAGTGCAATTTTCATTCAACCCGGCCCTCTCCGATTTTAATAATAATTTGGTGTGTTCATTGGACATGATGAGAGTATGAAAAATGCCAAATTATAAAATTGTATAACAAAAGTAATGACTGCCCAAAGTACGGAAAATTTCACAAACAGTGCAGACAAAAACGGCTGTAACTCCTGTTCTAATGAAGATAAAACTGTGAAACAAGTATTTTTGGAAAGATCGGGAAACAAGCTTTCAAATGATGTGCAACCTGGCCATATTCAAACAATGTACCTACATAATAAAGTATATAACGAATTGTGGCTGTTATATAATTAGATTAATGATATAAAAAGAGGATGCAGCCAAAATAAAAAGCATCTATTTTGTTAACACTCTTTATTTAGAAACGTTCCTAAATAAAGAGTGTTAACAAAATAGATGCTTTTTATTATTGGCTGCATCCCCCTTTTATATCATTAACCTACATAATAAAGATCAGTGATCTTGACGTTTAACCTTGAATATCTCGAAACATCCCACCTTCAAAATTGATGAAAAAAATATATTTGCTTCTTCATGTTACATTATACAACATAGTTTGATATCAACTTGGGACGACATTGGGATTAGGAGATAAAAATTAATATGTTATGCAATAAAGCAATACAAAGTAGGCCTATATGCACCAGTTACAGAGGAAGTCTACAAGAATCTATATTTTTTTACTATGCGGAGGTTGCGGGGCTAACCGAATGTTTTGAATGTGGTGTGTTCTGTGCTTGTCACATCAGATTTTTTGTGTCGAAATATATTTAGTTCCGCCAATATATTAGAACTCAAGATGTAACATTTATAAGTATGGGAAAGCCCTTGGTGTAGAGGTTAGCGTGCTAACCTCGTATACCAAATGTCGCGGGTTCGACCCCAGGCAGTCCGATGATTTTATTTAAGCCACTTGGATACCAAATGGATTAAATAAGAATGCCTGGACCCCATATATGTATATTTATTAATAACGGATATCGTAAAAAGTCTTAAATGGCCAGAGTTGCCGAAAGACTGTGTGAATGTGACTGTGAATGAGGAAAAAGTGTGAATGTTTAAAAAAAAAAAAAAAAAAGTATGAGAAAATATTTATATTTTATTACCATGTAAATCTATCTTTCCTATGAAGTACAAGAGTAAAGTGGTCTTCAGAAGATTTCAATGGCAAAATGAGAATATACATTTTAAAGAGCATCTAAAAAATAATTGATTTTTTTAAATTTTAATCAAAATCGTTGAAGCAAATTTTAAGAAAATCGAAAAAAAAAACTGAAAAAGTTCATCAGTAAAGTACTAGTACTTTTTGGCCGATTTTGATTAAAAGCTTATTTTCACGCTCCGGGGAGGTGTCTAACTTAAATATAAAATTTCAACCTCTTAGCTCAATTTCTTTATTTAGAAAATCAAATCACGTATACTTGCATAGATTTTTGAATAAAAAAAAAATTATTATTTTTTTTCTCTCTTGATTTTATGTTAAGAAAAAAAAAATTTTTTTTTTTTATACAACAGTTAAGATAGGAGAGGGGGCTAAATCGTATCAAATATAAAATGAAAAACGAAGAAGATGCTATAATAAATATGGGCCGTAAACCTGTTTAAGCTTTTCGCTATTTGAATTTAAAATGAATTCAAACACAAATTTCAGTTTGATCAAATGCGGGCTAAAATAATGCTGCAAGCAGGGTCTCTCTCTCTTTCTCTAAAGGATTACATTTTCATGAATATCTTTTCTAAAGAGAAAGAGAGGGATGCTATATCTATACCACTTTTGCCATTCATTGGTTCTGCGGGGCCTCTCACTCAGTCGGATTTTAATATATTATGCAGATGGAGCGGAGGGGGAAGGATTTTTTTTTTTTTTTTTTTAATAGGGGAGAAAAAAAATCTTGAAATTGAATTAGTAGAAAAAAAAAATTAAGATATTGATATTATTTTCCCTTTTAATTTTATCGGAATTTTGTTAATTCCTTGTCTGCTAGGACCGGTCAGTTCTAGTCAACTAGCAAACTTATCAGACAGATAGCAAATCATCGATATAGTAAAAAATCTGGTGTGACTGGCGCACGGCACACAACTTTCTCTTACCTTCGGTAATCGAAAGTTGTGTACTGTGCTTGTCTCTACAGATTTTTTGTCTCGACATATATTTAGTCCCTGATAGTACGGTACATTCGATTTTCAAGATGTAAAATTTATAAGTATGGGAAAATATTTATATTTTGTTACCATGGCAACCATTTCTCCTATCTTTCCTATGAAGTACAAGAGTAAAGTGGTCTTCAGAAGATTTCAATCGCAAAATGAGAATATACATTTTAAAGAGAATCTAAAAAATAATTGATTTTTGAATTTAAGAAAAAAATTGTTGGAGCAAATTTAGAGAAAATTGGAAAAAGTGCATCAGTAAAGTACTAGTACTCTTTGGCCGATTTTGTTCAAAAGCTTCGTGTCACGTCCCATGGGGGTGCCTAACTTAAATATAAAATTTCAACCTCCTAGCTCTTTTCGTTCTTGAGATATTTTGTTCACAGAGACAGACAGACAGACAGACCATGTCGCGAAAACCACTTTTTTGGATTCAGGTGACCTCAAAACGTGTATATCCATTAAAATTTCAACATCGAATTTTTGACATGAATCCAACACTTTCTCTCTCTATATATTAACATATATATAGAGGTAAGAGAAAGTAAAACTGATTTTGGGTAGTTTTTTTTTTTTTTTTTTGGGGGGGGGGTTAATATAAAAATTAATGATTGATTTTTTTTTTTTTTTTTTTTGAAATCTGCATCTCTTTCTGAATATTTCAGTGCAAATTTCAGCTTGATATTTTGAAAACAAATGGATATTTTCTAAAAAATATCACTTCAACTAGGAGTCTCGGAAAGGCTTGCCAAGCTCATTTTTTTCAATTTTTTTTTTTCTCAAAAATTATTGTAATTTTGGATTCTTACTAAGGATGGTAAAAGCAAAATTTCATCCAAATCTGAGATGGTTGGTTACATGGCTAGATGATTTGACATGGTAATTGAAAATTGTGTTACAAGTCACACCCGATATATATATAGACCTATAAAGTTACCTTTTTATTTGATTACAAATTATTTATTTCCCCGTAGCGTCATAGCCATCTGTGTACCCAATAATAATTTTAATTAATTTAATAAAATAAATTGTTCCCGCTCTCTCTCTCTCTCTGTGTTTTCTTTTTAATGGCTCTTTGTTGGGGGGTGTGAACCCAGGACCCTCAACCCTAAAGATTTTCATTTCCTTGATAACTTGCACATGGCCAGGTTTCCCTCTCTCTTTACTTTCGAGCCCTTCGAACCCTTGGAGTAAATATTTCGCGCCAACAGAGGGTAGAAATGTTGTAAAACTTAAATTGCCTATAATAATTATAGCCGATTGTCAGAACAACCTGCGTAATTAGAGAGAAGACACTATCATGAATCTTACAACATAATTGTCTTGTTGGAATCTCTATTCATACATAGAAATTTCCTTTTTTTTTTTTTTTTTTTTTATTATTTTGAACCCCTTAGGACAATCAAAATTAAGAAAATTTATTCTTTAAATAAAAGAGTTCTCTTCCCTCTTCAGGAGGCCTCATTGAATCTTTGAACCCAAAATACTGAGGTTTTTAAATTAATTAAATTCGGGAGCATGTTACTTAATAGAAAGCTTTTGTTTTTTTTTAAATAAAGTTATGACAAAGTAAAAAATAAATTTAGTAATTATTTAAAAATTAACATTCAAATAGTTCAGCACTCTTGCAAAAGATGGCACGCTTGTCTAACAGCCGGCATTATCAGATCACTTATAATTAGGGCTCGGATTTCGCCCTATTTGCCTTTTTTTAATTTATGGCTTAAATTTTAGGCCAATATGATATGTATACGTTTCATGAAATTCTTAATAAAAGAAGAGGCATTTGTTAGTGCCTATAATGCCTATTTTGGCCGATTCTGGGTTTTGGTGCCTATTTCATCTATAAATGCCTTTTTTAGTGCCTATTTTAAGTTCAAATAGCCAATTTCAATTTTTTACGAGCTATACATAGCCTAAATTTAAAATTTTTTTGAATTATCAAGAAAATATTTCAAGGGGGCGGGGGTAAAGAGGTAATTACCCCCCCCCCCCCCTCCCGAGATTTGAAAAAAAAAATTATTTTTAATGTAAAATTAGTAGCTAAATATTTTTCGAGATCTCTAGGTATATTTGAATAAGATAATAGTATTCAAAATACCTCGATTCGGACTCTAACTAGTCATAGATATATTTAACAAGACTGTGAGTGTTTTTTATTAGTGAGGCCAAACATCCCATGGCCCCCGGGAATCGAACCCAGGATCTCCGCCTTTCCGGGGCATAGGCGTGCTCCGGATCCTGGGTTCGATTCCCGGGGGCCATGGGATGTTTGGCCTCACCAATAAAAAACACTCACATATCTTGTTAAGTAAAATTAGTACTTAAAAATTTGATTTGTATTTATATTCTGGCAAACAAGTAAAGAATGCGCCTTTAAATTACCGAAATTAAGAAAAAATTGTGTGCTGTGCGACCAGTCATACCAGATTATCAAAAATAAGACATCAATTTTTTAAATTTTTTTATATTTCTTAAATAATGCCTTTTAAGTGCCTATTTTATTAATTTTTAGTGCTTAGTTGCCTGCCTATTTTAAAGATTTTCAGTGCCTATAAATCCGAGCCCTAATAATAATATACTGCCGGAAAATAAAAGCCTGGTGTGACAAGCACAAAACACAACTTTCGGTAATTGAAAGTTGTTTGCTGTGCGACCAATCATACTAGATTTTTTGCTTTGAAATAAATAAAATAAAAAAATTCTTTTTTTAGTTTCTCGTACCTCTATATATATGTTAATATATAGAGAGAGAAAGTATTGGATTCATGTCAAAAATTCGATGTCGAGATTTTGATGGATCTTCACGTTTTGAGGTCCTCTGAATCCAAAAAATCTGGTGTGACTGGCGCACAGCACACAACTTTCTCTTACCTTCGGTAATCGAAAGTTGTGTTCTGTGCTTGTCACACCAGATTTTTGTGTCGACATATATTTAGTTCCCGACAGTACGGAACATATGAATTCAGATGTAAAATTTATAAGTATGGGAAAATATTTATATTTTGTTACCATGGCAACCATTTCTCCTATCTTCCCTATGAAATACAAGAGTAAAGTCGTCTTCAGAAGATTTCAATTGCAAAATGAGAATATACATTTTAAAGAAAATCTAAAAATTAATTGATTTTTGAATTTTAAAAAAAATCGTTGGAGCAAATTTTGAGAAAATCGAAAAAAACTGAAAAAGTACATCAGTAAAGTGCTAGTACTCTTTGGCCGATTTTGATTAAAGCTTATTTTCCGGTCCCGGGGGTGTTTAACTTAAATATAAAATTTCAACCTCGTAGCTCAATTCCTTCATCCTTAAAATTGAACACACACACACACACACACACACAGACAGACCATGTCGCGAAAACCACTTTTTTGGATTCAGGGGACCTCAAAACGTGAAGATACATCAAAATCTCGACATCGAATTTTTGACATGAATCCAATACTTTCTCTCTATATATATATTACATATATACATAGGTAAGAGAAAGTAAAAAGTGGTTTTTGCGACATGGTCTGTCTCTCTGTGTGTGTGTGTGTGTCTGTGAACAAAATATCTCAAGAACGAAAAGAGCTAGGAAGTTGAAATTTTATATTTAAGTTAGGCACCCCCATGGGACGTGACACGAAGCTTTTGAACAAAATCGACCAAAGAGTACTAGTACTTTACCGATACACTTTTTCAGTTTTTTTCGATTTTCTGTAAATTTGCTCCAACGATTTTTTTTTTAAAATTCATATATCAACTATTTTTTAGATTCTCTATAAAATGTATATTCTCATTTTGTGATTGAAATCTTCTGAAGACCACTTTACTCTTGTACTTCATAGGAAAGATAGGAGAAATGGTTTGCCATGGTATCAAAATATAAATATTTTCCCATACTTATAAATTTTACTTTCTCTTACCTATGTATATATGTAATATATATATAGAGAGAAAGTATTGGATTCATGTCAAAAATTCGATGTCGAGATTTTGATGGATCTTCACGTTTTGAGGTCCCGCGACATGGTCTGTCTGTGGGTGGGTGGGTGGGGTGGGTGTGTGTGTGGGTGTGTGTTCAATTTTAAGCATGAAGGAATTGAGCTACGAGGTTGAAATTTTATATTTAAGTTAAACACCCCCGGGACCGGAAAAAATAAGCTTTTAATCAAAATCGGCCAAAGAGTACTAGTACTTTACTGATGTACTTTTTCAGTTTTTTTCGATTTTCTCAAAATTTGCTCCAACGATTTTTTTTTTTAAATTCAAAAATCAATTATTTTTTAGATGCTATTTAAAATGTATATTCTCATTTTGCGATTGAAATCTTCTGAAGACCACTTTACTCTTGTATTTCATAGGGAAGATAAGAGAAATGGTTGCCATGGTAACAAAATATAAATATTTACCCATACTTATAAATTTTACATCTGAATTCATATGTTCCTTACTGTCGGGAACTAGATATATTTCGACACGAAAAATCTGGTGTGACAAGCACAGTACACAACTTTCGATTACCGAAGGTAAGAGAAAGTTGTGTGCTGTGCCCAGTCACACCAGATTTTTACATCTTGAATTCATTTGTACCCTACTGTCGGAAACTAAATACATGTCGACACAAAAAATCTGGTGATGACAAGCACAGTACACAACTTTTTGATTACCGAAGGTAAGAGAAAGTTGTGTGCTGTGCGCCAGTCACACCAGAGTTTTTAT
>JAKCPI010019207.1:0-50403 GCA_023213315.1 Euborellia annulipes | reverse complement strand
TCTTTATAATAATCTAGTTTTTTTTTAAGTACTTTTAGACGGTCACGCCCAGGGGCGCCGGAACGAATTTGAATCAGGAGGGGAGCAAAAAAAATTTTTTTTAGAAAATTAAAATAATTTAATATGTTCAAATAGTATAAAACAAAAACAAATCTACAAAAAAAATTTAAAAATTTTAAATAAAATCACAATTTTAATAAAATTAAAATTTTAAAAAATTTGCTAGTGATTTTATCAACAATTTTTGGAAAAAATTTGGGAAAAAAATGAATTTCTTACTCTTTTAATTTTTTTTTAATTTGAAGATTTTATTTTTAAAAGTAAAAATATATCATTTTTAAAAATAAATGAAATAAAAGAAGACATATTGCCCCCTCTGCAATGTACCCTTGCCTCCCCCCCCAGTTCCAGGGCCTAGGGTCACGCCTACTCCCCCTTAATAAATAAATATTTAATCAGTCAAAGTAGTCAAAATGAATTTAATCTCAAAAATTTAAATAAATTAAAATCTTGAAAAAATTTCTTTTAAATTCTGAAGAAAAATATTCCCTTTAGGCTTTTTTCCTTTTTGTATACTGTATGTATATAATATATGCGTGTGTGTATGTGTGTGTGTGTGTGTGTGTGTGTGTGTGTGTGTGTGTGTGTGTGTGTGTGTGTGTGTGTGTGTGAATGTAAATATTTGTTTTTCTCAACCGAATGCTAAAAACAAAATTATTTTTGAATTTATTTATTTAACGTATTTAAAGAGTAAAAGAGAGAGTTGTGAATAAATTATTACATTTTAACAAATAAAACAAGATGTTCACCACTAAAGAATATATTATTATAGGAATTTGTTTTTCATGACCTTATTCTTGTGAATCGGGGTCGGCAAGAGAGGAACAATTCTATTCATATTTGAGATTCAAAGAAATTAAATAAATTTTTTTTGAGTCAGCCAAAGGAATCAAATAAATAAAACTATTTTTTATCTGTCTGAAGAACTTTAGATTTTTTTAATTACTGTATTTATTTTTCGGCCATTAGCCCTAAACCCAGGGTTACCACGCGTCCTACTTTCGGTAGGACAGTCCTACAATCACAATGAATGTCCTACGTCCTACAATGAAGCCTAATGTGTCCTACTTTAAAAATAAAATATTAAGTTGGTTTTTATAAGTCTGTATAATCGATTTCTAAACGCCCGGATGAAAGAAATAAGTGTTCAGTAGAGTTAATCAAAGCGGAATTGCTTGTAAGCGTTAATTGTAAAGAAAATTGCGTACAATTTTATGAGAAAGTTCGAAACAACATTAAATTATTAAAATGCGCGAAGAGTGATGAAAAATATAAGTTCAGACATTGAATGTAGTCATTAAAGAAATAACTAATAAATAAATAAATTAGCATTATCATCACCTAAAAAATTTATATATATATATATGGGGCATTCCACGCCAACTCGACCACTTCTGAACCCGACCATTTTTGATTTGGCTGAAACTTTGTCATCTTTTTGTACCCTATTGAAAACGTGTCTGAGAATTTTTCAGATTTTACGACCCAGCCAAAAAAAAGTTATAGCATTTTCAAAAAACATCGATTTTTTTTTTCAAATAACCGTAAAACTGTCAAAAATTAACTTATCGGGACGATTTTTTTTTGAAATTTTTGTCTTTAAATGTACTTTTCAGAAATAAATATGACAAAATTTTACAGATTCATCTTGAACGTTTTTTTTGACATTTTCGGAAAAAAACAAAAATTTCGGGATGAATGACACTTTTTTTTTAATTTTTTTTTTTTATAAAAAACTTTGATTTTTTCTACAAATGCTCTGAAAATTTCAGAGTGGGATTATTTCGCGTTCTATTTTTTTTTTATTTTTGAAAAAAAAAATTTTTTTTTCTCCGCTTATTTATCATGATGGTGCTCTTAAATTCTTCCAGGATTGACCGAGATTCTAGAAAATTGAAGAAAAATAATAATAATAATAGTTAGAGGTGATGAAAATCGAGAAAATTCCATTTATCCTGAAAAAATTAGAAATTAGTTGTGTATTCAACTACTGAAGAATTTGAAGCGTCAAGTAAAAGCTTAGAAACATGGGCGTAACTAGGGGGGTGCCGGGGGCCTGCCCTCCAGAAAGCTCCTTGCCCCAAGAAAAATTGAGAAAATATGGGGCTTTTCAGGGCCTCCGGAGGATGGCTGGTCCCATGGCCCCCCTTTAATTTTTCTTGGGGCAAGGAGCTTTCTGGGGAGGGCCAGGCCCCCCGGCACCCCCCTAGTTACGCCCATGTTTCTAAGCTTTTACTTGACGCTTCAAATTCTTCAGTAGTTGAATACACAACTAATTTCTATCTTTTTCAGGATAAATGGAATTTTCTCGATTTTCATCACCTCTAACTATTATTATTATTATTTTTCTTCAATTTTCTAGAATCTCGGGCAGTCCTGGAAGAATTTAAGAGCACCATCATGATAAATAAGCGGAGAAAAAAAATTTTTTTTTTTTCAAAAATAAAAAAAAATAGAACGCGAAATAATCCCACTCTGAAATTTTCAGAGCATTTGTAGAAAAAATCAAAGTTTTTTATAAAAAAAAAAAAATTAAAAAAAAAAGTGTCATTCATCCCGAAATTTTTGTTTTTTTCCGAAAATGTCAAAAAAAACGTTCAAGATGAATCTGTAAAATTTTGTCATATTTATTTCTGAAAAGTACATTTAAAGACAAAAATTTCAAAAAAAAAATCGTCCCGATAAGTTAATTTTTGACAGTTTTACGGTTATTTGAAAAAAAAATCGATGTTTTTTGAAAATGCTATAACTTTTTTTGGCTGGGTCGAAAAATCTGAAAAAATTCTCAGACACGTTTTCAATAGGGTACAAAAAGATGACAAAGTTTCAGCCAAATCAAAAATGGTCGGGTTCAGAAGTGGTCGAGTTGGCGTGGAATGCCCCATATATATGTCCATTTCCTATTGTCCTACATTGAGCATTTTAATATGTGGCAACCCTGCCTAAACCATTCAGCAGATTTTTTTTAGAAATCAAGCAATGCAAACAAATATTTTTTTTCAATCATATTTCTTGTTATAATATTTTTTTTAAATTATGTTTTTGTTATTTGTATTGTGTTTACTCTACAATGGTCAATTGAAATAAATAGGGACGGGGTCTAAATGGCGGGGAGGTTCGCACAGGGCGCTAGAATTTGGGGGCATTGTTTTGACTGTAAGGAAAGTTGTGTTATTATTGAATCAATAAAATTTTTTATGTAATTAGAATAAAAAAAATCTATTTGTTAAATATTTTATTTTAAGGGGGTTCAGGAGCGACGTCTAAAACGTACTTTAAAAGAAACTAGACTATTATAAGGAATTTTTCAATGCGGTTTTTTCTTTAAATGAATTAAATTCATATGAGATTATTGATGGACATCGAGCTATAATTTTTTTAATGACATAAAAAAATTAACGAAATTAATTTTTTTGTTATCAAGCAAATACAAAAAAACAATCTGTCCCAATAATCTTTATTTTTTTTAAATTTAAAAATGAATTTATTGTTATTATTAATCACATATTAATTAAGAAATTTTTAAAATAAGCTTAGATGATTTATTTAAAAATCAACTGTCAAATTAGTTCAGCATTCTTGCAATAGATGGCAGGCTAGTCTAACAGCCGATATAGTATTAGCCTATATCTGGCCTATATTTATATATTTTTATGCTTATATAAGAGATACATAATATATAATAACATTTATAAAGTATTTATTGTTAAAAGATCAATGAAAATCAACCAAATGCATTAAATATTATTAGCTACCATTCTGACATCTCTAGGCAAATTTTTGAATTACTTGATTTTTTGGGCTACTTTTTATGACACACAACGCCTTCTTACCGGGAAAAACATGCGTAACACCTTCGGTCCTATTCCGCCTTTTTATTTAAATTTTAAATTTTTGGAATTCTATATTAACAAATTTTTTTTAATTTTTTTTTTTTTTTTGGTTGGGGGGGGGGCTCGACATTCTTGTAGGTGCGGGGGGCGCCAATCAATGTAGTTACGCCCCTGGGATAGATATATAAAATAAGAAAAATGATTAGAATATTAATAACAGAAGGGGGAAATAAACAAGGATAAGAAAATGTTTATCTGCAAATCTTAATGGATTAAAAGAATTTCAAAATAAATGTTTTTGCTTCTGTTGTGTGTGATTCATCTTTTATATGTGTCTGTGTCTTGGCTTTGAATGGAGCACAGGGAGGTGCTCTAGCCCACTTACTTCCTTGCCTTGACCTTTATCTTATTTGCGCGATGCGATTGTCGTCAATGGCTTGAGAGTACAATAGAAATGTTTTCCAGATGCTTGCATTGTGTCTCAAGTCAAAAGAGAAAAGAAGAGAGCTGGCCTATCACTCACAGCATCCCAGGAGCAACCAAGAAAGAGAACGAAAGATCTTACAAAAAGAATAAGGAAGAAAGAAATCCTTTTTGTCAATGGATGGACGAGATTGTGGAACACCCTGTGTAATCACTCGAGTGTGACAATGGATTAACCAAATTAAAAAAATGTATAAGGCTTGGATTACTAAGCCATGAAAACTGATATTTTTCAATTATTTTTCGGCATTTACACCAACAAGGGTTCCGTGAAAAATTTTTAAAGGTTCCGCAAGCAAAGAAACCAACATTTTCACATCAGTATTTATTATAAATACTGTATATTGATATTAAAATTATTACACTAAAAAAATTTATTTTCATTTTTACTTTCTCTTACCTCTATATACATATGTTAATATATATAGAGAAATAAAGTATTGGATTCATGTCAAAAATTCGATGTCGAGATTTTAATGGATATACACGTTTTGAGGTCCCCTGAATCCAAAAAAGTGGTTTTCGCGACATGGTCTGTCTGTCTGTGTGTCTGGGTTCAATTTAAACCATGAAGGAATTGAGCTAGATGGTTAAAATTTTATATTTAAGTTAGGCACCCCCCTAGGGCGTGACACGAAGCTTTTGAACAAAATCGACCAAAGAGAACTAGTACTTTACTGATGTACTTTTTCAGTTTTTTTTTTTTTTTTTTTTATTCGATTTTCTCAAAATTCGCTCCAACGATTTTGATTAAATTTCAAAAATCAATTTCTTTTAAATGATCTTTAAAATGTATATTCTCATTTTGCCATTGACTTCTTCTGAAGATCACTTTACTCTTGAACTTCATAGGAAAGATAGGATAATTGGTTGCCATGGTAACAAAATATAAATAAACAAATAGTTTATAAATTTTTACTTTCTCTTACCTCTATATATATGTTAATATATATAGAGAGAGAAAGTATTGGATTCATGTCAAAAATTCGATGTCGAGATTTTGATGGATCTTCACGTTTTGAGGTCCCCTGAATCCAAAAAAGTGGTTTTCGCGACATGGTCTGTCTGTGTGTGTGTGTGTGTGTCTGTGTGTGTGTGTGTGTGTGTGTGTGTGTGTGTGTGTGTGTGTGTGTGTGTTCAATTTTAAGCATGAAGGAATTGAGCTAGGAGGTTGAAATTTTATATTTAAGTTAAATACCTCCCGGGACGGGAAAAATAAGCTTTTAATCAAAATCGGCCAAAAAGTACTAGTACTTTACTGATGTACTTTTTCAGTTTTTTTCGATTTTCTCAAAATTCGCTCTAACGATTTTGATTAAAATTCAAAAATCAATTATTTTTTAGATGCTCTTTCAAATGTATATTCTCGTTTTGCCCTCAAAATTGTTTGAAGCACACTTTACTCTTGTGCTTCATAGGAAAGATAGGAGAAATGGTTGCCATGGTAACAAAATATAAATATTTTCCCATGTTTATAATTTTAACATCTTAAATTTCTAATATATTGGCGGAAACTAAATATATTTCGACACAAAAAATCTGGTGTGACAAGCACAGAACACAACTTTCGATTACCGAAGGTAAGAGAAAGTTGTGTGCTGTGCGCCAGTCACACCAGATTTTTCAAATTCAAATGTACCGTACTGTCGGAAACTAAATATATCTGGACACAAAAAATCTGGTGTGACAAGGACAGACACAACTTTTGATTCCTTTTGTTTTGTTTTGTTGTATTTGTTATTGTATTTGAATTTGTATTGTGTTTGTTGGACCTAGCCACCGAGGACTGGTGCCTCTAAGCGGGTCGTAATACATTTATTTATTTATTTATTTAAGGCAAGAGAAAGTTGGGTGCTGTGCGACCAGTTACACCAGATTTTTTAAATTGAAAAGAAAATTATTATTATTACGTATTCCAATCCAGTGCCTGCTTGAGGATTTGTTTACATTCACAGAATATATCAATACAAAGAATACATGAATATTTCGCTATACATTTCCTATGGGAGAAATCGTAACTTTAAGAATTAATAACTCAAAAAGTTATAGGAATTTTGGGACCCGAGTATTTTTCCTGGACTCTCCATAGCGTCCTCTATAAGACTGCAAAATTACGTTTCAAAATTCCAACGGAATTTAATCAAACAGAGCGTGACAGACGGACAGAATAAAGAATAAAGAAAATTTATTAAAGGTCCCGAGAACTTCTTGTTCTCTTTATGAGCCGCAAAAGATTACATTAAATTTTATAATTTTTCTCTCAAATGACTGTATACATTTTATTATTTACATTTTCGCTTTAGACAGACAGACAGACGGATAGACGGACATCCCTATATTATTATATATAGATTCTTTGCAGTTGTGTATTCTACCATGGGGAACATAAACATTTGCACCCTGAGCCATTTGAAAGACGCCTACTTTTAGGCAGCCCAATTGACTCACCACTACATATGCAGTGTCTGTGTGAATTTACCTGAGGTAGGGGTTCTGAGGGTCTTTTAGGATAGACCATAAACCATCCCTTTGGGCAATAAATAAATTTTAAATAAAGAATTTGCGAATTCCTCTTCTAGACACCGAAAAAAAACTTTAATTCAATTTTTTAGCTTTTAATGTTTGCTTTTGTTTAATTCGTACAAGGGTGGAAGAAAATAAAAAAAAAAAACTCAAAATGTCCCTTTATCTTTAGTCTAGGAGAAACGAAAATTTCATATGCAGAAGATTATATAATAATTAGAAAAATGTTACCTTTTAAAAATATTGTATTTTAATCTGGTTATTAATAAATCCATTCTTGGTAAGAATACGCATTATATTTACTTAATAATTGCTATTATTATATAGGAACTATAAATTTAACACATTTAGATACACTTAAATAGTATGACTCATTAGTATCCCGCATGTATATTACTTTCTCTTACCCTATATATGAAATATATAGTGAGAGAAAGTATTGTTTTTAATTGCATTGAAACACAAACCCTTAAATATCCCAATTTAAGTATAAATAGACTTGAGCCACTTTCAAAATGAAAGGCTCATTTATTTATAAATCGCCTGCTGAGAGTCATAGTTGCAAAGTCCAAAATTCAACAATTCGAGAAAAGGGGTTTGAAAGTTTTATATTGATTGGTTGATGTTGAGACTTTTTGCGCGCATCAGCTCTTGAGGGCATTATCGCCACCCGCCACGGTTTTGAAGAAGCGAAAAGTTTAGTTAAACATCTTAGATATAAATAAATATTACAGCAACATTACAATATTACATATATCATCGTGATATTATAAAATATAAGTCCATCATAACTTATACATTTAAATATCTGGGCAACAAATGAATAGGCCAGAATTAATGGATTTTCAAAGTCTTAAATGGCCTAAGTTGCCGAAAAGACTGTGTGAATCTGTGTGTGAATGTGAGTGGGAATGAGAAAAAAGAATGAATGTTTAAAAAAAAAAAAAAAAAAAAAAAAAAAAAAAAAAAAAAAAAAAAAATTTACATCTGAATTCTAATATACCGATATCAGAGGAAACTAAATATATGCCAACCCGAAAAATCTGGTGTGACAAGCACAGAACACAACTTTTGATTACCAAAGGTAAGAGAAAGTTGTGTGCTGTGCGATCATTCACACCAGATTTTTTCTTAATAAGAATATTCTAACGTCCGAGATATTATTATTATAAAGGTCTATAGATATCGAAAAGTTTAAATATTGAGATAAAAAAAAAAGAAGGCTACGCTATATTGCTGAAAAAGAGGTGGTTTATGGTCTCTCCTAAAAGACCCTCAGAACCCCTACCTCAGGTAAATTCACACAGACAGTGCATATGTAGTGGTGAGTCAATTGGGCTGCCTAACAGTAGGCGTCTTTCAAATGGCTCAGGGTGCAAATGTTTATGTTCCCCATGGTATGAATGCAAACAAATCCTCAAGCAGGCACTGGATTGGAATAGTAATGGCTAGTATTATCCTAATTCTTTGGTAAATGGTCCATAGAAAAAATTATTAGATGAGAATTAAGAAAAAAAATTTCGCCTTTTTAATAAATTTGGGATAGTAGATTAATTTCTATTTTGTAGCGATCCTGTTACTTCGTTCAATGATGACGATAAATTAAACATTTAACAACTAAATGAGGCAAAATTAATTTAAAAATACTATCCAAATCACTGCTTCAAAATCACCAAATAGGGAAAACAAATTTAATGACACTGCATTTGAAATATTTTTTTTCTAAAGTGTTGTTGAATAAATAATATTGTTACGTTAATCGTTTTCTCTCTCCCCTTCCCCCTCCCGTCCTCTCTTTTAATCAGATATAATAAAGATATCTTAGAGTAGTTTTATTAGTTTAACATTTGAACTTTTCTTTTTCTCTCTCTCTCTCTCTCCCTTATCAAAAATATTGTAATTGCAATCAATTAATGTCAAACAGAAACATATTAAGTTGATTCAAATTCAATGATCACCAATTCAATCTCGCTTATCTTAACGAGAGTGATATTATAAATAAATTAAAGGTGTCATTTTCGATTTCTTTTTTATGATTATTTATTTATTTTTATTGCATTAAAAATTATATTATTATTTAATGCTTCTTTGATTGTTTTTTTTTTCTTTCATTTCTTGACAACTCTATTAGATAATAGCTCCGTTGCCACCTTAGATTAAGATAAAAAAATCTGGTGTGACTGGCGCACAGCACACAACTTTCTCTTACCCTTCGGTAAGAGAAAGTTGCGCACTGTGCTTGTCACACCAGATTTTTTGTGTCGAGATATATTTAGTTTCCGATAGCACCTTAGTTTCAAACTTGCATTTTAAATGTTGACTGCTTGAAATAAACTATGGTTATTTTTCAAAATTTTAATCTCATATTTGGACATTTTATACACAATATAGAAACGTAAATAAATACAAAATTTCATAAGAATTGGAAAAAAAAATTTTAAATGTCTAAAAAGTTCCAAAGGGGACCCCCTTTTGAATCGAAATTAACATACAAATCCCTATAGGAAATTAACATTGTTCCTATGCGAAGATAAGGTGGAAAGGGAATTTAAAAAGAGTAGAGAGAGACGATAATGTTTGCAAGTGGGAGAGATATATATATATGTTTTCTTGGAAACAATTAAAAACAAAAATAAAATAAAAATAAATGGGAATTTAAATAATAATTGATTTTTAATCTAATAAAAAGAAAAAGATTTAAATTCCGTTACCATGGCAACCATTTCTATCTTTCCTATGAAGAACAAGAGTAAAGTGGTCTTCAGAAGATTTCAACGGCAAAATGAGAATATACATTTTAAAGAGCATCTAAAAAATAATTGATTTTTGAATTTTAAAAAAAATCCTTGGAGGGAATTTTGAGAAAATCGAAAAAAACTGAAAAAGTACATCAGTAAAGTACTAGTACTTTTTGGCCGATTTTGTTCAAAAGCTTATTTTGAGCGTGTGGGAAGGTACCTAAGTTAAATATAAAATTTCAATCCGGTAGCTCAATTCCTTCATGCTAAAAATCTGTCCACACATACATACATACATACATACACACACACAGACCAATTTGCGGGACTCAGGGGACCTCAAAACATGTATATCCATCAAAATCTCGACATCGAATTTTTGACATGATCGCAATACTTTCTCTCCTATATATTTCATATATAGGCTAAGAGAAAGTAAAATCTGGTGTGACTGGCGCACAGCTCATAACTTTCTCTTACCTTCGGTAATCGAAAGTTGTATTCTGTGCTTGTCACACCAGATTTTTCGTGTCGATATATATTTAGTTTCCGACAGTACGGTACATTCGAATTTCAAGATGTAAAATTTATAAATATGGGAAAATGTTTATATTTTGTTACCATGGCAACCATTTCTCCAATCTTTTCTATGGAGTACAAGAGTAAAGTGGTCTTCAGAAGATTTCAATGGCAAAATGAGAATATACATTTTATTGAGAATCTAAAAAATAATTGATTTTTGAATTAAAAAAAAAAATCGTTGGAGCAAATTTTGAGAAAATAAAAAAAAACTGAAAAAGTGCATCAGTAAAGTACTATGGCCGATTTTGTTCAAAAGCTTCGTGTCACGTCCCAGGGGGGTGCCTAACTTAAATATAAAATTTCAACCTCCTAGCTCTTTTTGTTCTTGAGATATTTTGTTCACAGACAGACAGACAGGCAATGTCGCGAAAACCACTTTTTTTGATTCAGGGGCCTCAAAATCTCGACATCGAATTTTTGACATGAATCCAATACTTTCTCTCTCTATATATATTACATATATACATAGGTAAGAGAAAGTAAAAAATGTAGTTTTGTAAAAACAATAAATAATAATTCCCTTGCCTTTCAAAGAGGTTCATCATCCATGTTGAGAAATAAATAAAGTTACTAATTACTTTATTAAAAATCTCATTTCCATTTTTCTAAGAATTTAATTTAGTTATTATGAATATTAAAATTAACGAATTAATTTGTTCATTCATTAAAATTAACTAAGAATATAATTTATCTTTTCTCTTCCCTTAATTAATTTAACTTCCAACATTATGGGTATAAATTATCTAATTTACATTAAAAAATACAGTAGGATAATATAAATGTTGCATCCTTTTTTTATGAATATTCATTTGTCGACGTATAATTCAATTGTTTCTTCTTGTCGGAATTTATAAATTATTACTTTATAGGCTGAACGTGAAAACATCGCGGAATCGTCAAAATTTTCCGGTATAAGAGTCCACTAATCATCCAAAAGCGTTCTCTTTTTCTATACAAAATTTAATATATTTATGAGGAGATTTTCTTTTCGTCGATTTTTTTTTTTTTTATTTTTTTTATTTTGGGAGAAAATTTTAATAAAAAGGGAGGAGAAGAAAAAAAAATTTTAAAATGTAAATGCTACAAAATTATTTAATAATTCAAAATTTCTATTATTGAATAAATTGTAGAAATTATACACGTTGATGAAGAATGTGGATGTGAAGAATTGATGAGATGTGATGGGAAAGAAAGCAGCCAGGAAGAAAAACTCCTTTAAACAAAACGTTTCCTCCAAATTTATTAGCCATCTTCAGGTGTCTGAAACGTTTTGTTTAAAGGTGTTTGTCTTTCTCGCTTTCCTCTATATTGCATCTCAGATGTTTTATAAAAATAATACGGTCTTTGAGGCTATTTAGACCTTAATATTTCAATTTCTTAATCTTATTTTTGTATAATATAAAAAAATATTAGTTTAGACCAGAGTTTGCCAAACTTTTGAAGTTCACGGTACCCTTTGGAATAACATTAAACACTCGGGGCACCCTTCCTTGAATTATTAATCAAAAAAAATTAAGTTTAATATGTAAATTTATTGAAATATTATATAAGTAACGGTAAAACATAATAAACTTTAGGCTTACTACAGTCAATGATGAAAAATACATCGTTTTGTTAGCTTAAGTATAAGGTATATATTTTTTTTTTATTTATCTCAATATCTCGCGGTACCCCTTAGGCAATCACGCGGCACCCTTGAGTGCCGGGACACACTGGTTGGGAACCACTGGTATAGACTTCAGCGGCGTAACTAGCCTTTGAGGGCGGAGAGGGCGAAGCTCAACTGGGGCGCCGTTAAATGAATTTATTATGAAATTTCAAAAAAAAGCCGTAGATTTTGGGAAAAAGCGGATGCGCGAGGGGCGCCAAAATCTTGATGCGCCTGGGCCGGGGGGAGGGGGCGAGCGCCCCCTTCGCCCCCAACTGGATATGCTACTGATAGACTTATTATATCTTTTATCCCCTCTGCATTAAATTTTTTTTTTTTTTTCATTAACAAACAAGAAAATAAAATTAGGAAGTTTATTATTATTATTATCTAATTGGGATTTGGGGACTTTCGGATAACTAAAATTTTAAGAAATTTTAGTTATTGGGATTTGGATGATCGAGTTTCATTTGATTATGAAAAAATCCAGTGGAAAAGATTACAATTATAAATAAAATTAAGAAATTAAAATATCTTCTCTTATATAAAAATTCGAGTGTCCGTCCGTCTTCCGTCTGTCACGCTCTGTTTGCCCAACTTCCAGGTTGGAATTTTGAAACGAAATTTTCAGTCTTCTAGAGGACGTTATGGAGAGTCCAGGAAAAACACTCGGCCCCGAAATTCCTATAACTTTTTGAGTTATTAATTCCTAAAGTTACGATTTCTCCCATAGGAAATGTATAGAGAAATATTTAAGTATTCTTTCTTTGCAGTTGTGTATTCTTTGAATATAAACAAATCCTCAAGCAGGCACTGGATTGGAACCATTTTCTTTTCATAATTGGACTTTTTCGCATCTAATCCATTTAGACTGTCCAACAGCTTTCTTAATTGGACCCTGTTATGCAATGGTGTGTCAAAGACCAAACATCGAGTTTTGAGAAAATCAACATTAAAGTTTTTTGTTTACATTGGATTATATATAATTTTTCTTGTCAATTGTGCAAATAACATTAAATATAAATTTTTTTAGGACATATTTCATAAAAAATACTATTAATTAAAGCATTTGAAACAATATTCCGTGCTTAACTCAATTTTGAATTTTTTGGTCTTTGGCACACCATTGCATAACAGGGTCCAATTAAGAAAAGCTATTGGACAGTCTAAATGGATTCAGATGCCGAAAAAGTTCTATAAAATTTTATATACCGGTAGCCTACATTTCTACAATAATGAATTTTTTTATACCAACAATAAGAAGGCGTTCAAATGATTGAGGTCCGGATAACCGAATTTTTTTTCCGCAATTTCATTCGTTTCATATTTTTATAAAATTTTATATATATAGAAGAAATAATTTGTTATAAAATTATAAAGGGGATAATCGAGATGGGTATGTAATAAATCATATAATTAATATTCTATTCGGCAAATTTATTCAGGGATTAAAATTCCGATCTATTGTTGTGAATGCTCAATGGGCTCTAATCGGAGCCACGTGACCCGTCCCGAGGATCGATTCTGAATCAGCCTCATTAGTCATCTTTGAAACCTCATCGATGATTTATTTACACAATCAACAAGATGATGACTCTAAAAAAAATGATGAAGTGCCGAATCCACTACCGAAACGTATATTTGATCAAATAAAAGCTTCTTTTTTTTGTTTTCCCTCTCTTATTTTATTTATTTATTTATTGCTATAGCGAAAAAATTTTTTCAAATAGGTAACAAACATTTTTATAGGCCCCCGAGACAAATAAAACAACAACAGAGTTGTTGCTGTTGTTGTTGTAAAATGCCATATTGATAGGGCGTTGTCCGTTTCGAAAACAATGAATAAGATATTCCAGTTATCATCATACACATCGTGAAATTCTTGGACGAAATTTAATATATTGCGTGAAAGAGAAAGAGAGACACGTTGTTGTTGTTGGAAATTTGTATTTTGGCCGTCAACAAAATTGTCATCGCTTAACATCCACAATTCAAGGAGGCGAATAAAAAACGCCGACTTTGAGAAAAGAAAGCGGATATCAATAAAAATTTTATATAGTAAACAGAGAAAGAAGATCAACAGGGTGAGCCAGAAAATGACAAGAATATAACTTTTTTTTTTTAAGAATTTGATTTCACATACATATATTAGCGATAGATTATTCATAACGCTAATAAATTCATTTATTAATCAATGAATTATAATAAAAAATTATGTTAGCGAGATGATTAGCTGAATCAATAGGATAAATAAAAGACCAAGAAAATATGTTTATTTCTTTATTATAGAACCTACAGTGGCGTTTCGGTTGACTATGCGACTATCTTCATGACTAAGGTTCAGTTAAGGTGCGCGTCTCGAAAAGCCGTTAGAAGACCATTCACTACCGAGTTACTCGAGGCGGCAAGAGATGGCGTTAGTTTTTCCATAGGAATACAAGGGATTTATTCAATTTCATTTGAAAGGTTCCAGCTAATTAATTAAAGGCAAAAAATTAATTATTTTTCAACACAATTATTACTAATTTAATTATCTATAAGATATAGAGCGAATTTTTTTAAAATATATTTTATTTAATGCGATTAATCTAAAAAAAAAAATTTATTTTTTCGAAAATCAAAAAAAGGGCTTCTATAAGTTGTAGATATTTTAAATAGCTTTAATTAAAAAAAAATTTGAGGTCGATAGCTTCAAAATTGTGGCCGCTGGAAACTCCCAAAATTAGCACCCCGAGACGCGCACCTTAACAGAGAAACCCTTTTATGCTCTTTGATAGACATTTCATAAAATGCATTAGGATCTATCTGATATAATATTTTTTAGCATCATATTGACTTTGACGCTAAATGTATTATATCTGATAGATCGTGATGAATTTTATGAAATGTCTGTCAAAGAGCATAAAAGGGTTTCTCTGTTGACTGAATCCTATGAAGATGGTCGCAGAGTCGACCGAAATGTCGCTGTAGGTTCTATAATAAAGAAAGAAACATAGCTGCTCGGCCTTTTATTTATCCTACTAAATCAAAAATTAGTAAACGAAGTTTATTTAGCAAAGAAAAGCATAATATTTATTCTCTGGGCACTTCATCTCATATTGCTTTGAAGAGTATGTAACTCATATTTATTTTAATTTTGTTATAATTTTTTAAATATATTCCATGAAGTGGTTGTAACTGTGATAAAGAAAGAAGAAAAGCAGATTAAGGTATTTAATTACCCGTATACGAAAAAATGTTCTGCCTAAATGAGAAAAGAAAAAAAAATATCAAAGAATTTTTTTTATTAAAATAATCAAAGAATTCAATATAAATATTACTTACGAGATATCCAATTCAAGAATATTGACGATATCATTTCCACTCTAACCATCTAAAACAAGAAGAAATATACAATTAGACTAAATTTAAAGTATCAACTGTAGCTGAAAAATTACATGGGTCAACTTACTTACGCTGTAGAGCAGTTCTTTACGCATAACGTTCAAAAATAAACGTAGTTATTTTCAATATTAGGTTTAATATCTTCAGGTGTAAAAATGAATCAAATCTGTCTGTTTCTTATATGTATTGTTATGGCAATCATACGACAGTTTCATGAATTGAGAAGGCCAATTTTAGTTTTTCCATCAAACATCATGGGACAAGAAGAATTTCATTTCAATCTATTAAAAAAAAAGAGATAAAAAATAAAAATTAGAAAAATATTTTTATAAAATAGCAGATTATAAAAAGGATAGATTTAATATTGTATTACCGGTACTTGCGAAAGGATCCAGTCGTTGTGAAGAGCCTCGTCGATCTCAGCCCCCACTGTCCACCCTGACCCTGACCCTGATCTGGAAAAAAATAATAGAAATTAATGATTACGACAAAATTTGTGAATAATTGCAAATTGTGTTGACTTACTTTGTAGACTGCTTCTTTCGGCTCAACGAGGGCTTCATCCTAAAAACTAACCTAATCCCACACTATCTATGACCGGTACGGCCATCGAATTCTAAAATGCAGTTCCTCTTCTTTCTTGAGACGAACGCGAACGCGAGCACTCCCGGAAGGCAGGTAAGCCTTCATTCATATCAATCGGAAACGAAACGGAGAAAGACGCGCCCACAAACCCAAGGAAAGAATAAAAGGAAAATAAACACAAAATACAGATCAATTAATCTCCACCCCACCTGCCTAATCAAAACATTCAATAAAGAGCTAAAAAGGCAGAGATAATTGATCTGATGTTCATTCACGAGTTAGGATGGAAGCTGGCCAGTACAATACTGAAGATCCCCCTTGATTGCTCATCTCAGAAACAGAATGTCGTTGTTCAAGATGCATGCTGAAAAAAAAGAACCCTAAAAGCTAACAACATCCTATACGAACTCCTAACATCTTGAACATTAACTCACTCTGTCCTGAAACAACCAAGGCCCAGAACTCAGCACTGACTGACAGAGCCCCGGAGAAAGAGAAAACACTCTTTCCCTCAAATACGCGAAAGGGAGAAACATACGATAGAGGAATGAATTCTCCTAGTCCCTTGGATATCGGTCAAAGGCGATTGAATCCTCTCCTGGGAGCCCTGCCTAACTAAAGGGAAAGAACAACAACAACACCCTATGCCAGTATAGAGGAATCAATTCGCAATTGATGTCAACCCAAGAGAACGTAAGAGAACTCCGACACAGAAGGCCTAATTCCCCATAAATATTACAATTCGTGAGCGTAGAGATTTTCTAATAATTTTAAGCGCCCTCTATATAAAGCCTATCTATTGCTAGGTAATCTAATGAGAATTGCGTGTATTCTAAAAAATAAAGATAGTGATAAATCCCTTTATATAATATTTATAAGTAATCCCATACACGCAAAACTGATGTCCTGATATTATAATAAGAGCTAAAATAATAGAGCATGCACACTTGTATTGTCTCATATGATGATGTTGATCCAGCAATGGATAAGGGATGAAATGAGTGACTTCTTAACATTATACACCTATTATCATATTACCAAAAGAGAACTTATACCTTTTGCACATTGATCTCATCCATCCCTTATCTTATGAAGTCTTGATATGGGTACTGAAATATAAAAACCTACTCTACTATCTAAAATATAGTTTAAAAGTTACGAATAAAATGTTAAATTTGATTTTAAATGAATTTAGAAAGTGTTAAGTAATTTAAAAGTAATTTCAATTAAAAAAATAATATAAATTTTAGAAGAAAAAATTAATTTTTCAAATTAAAATTTTTTAATTTAAGCCTATCTAAAACAATCTAAAAGGGACTCTGAAATGGGAGAATTGCATGTATTAATAACATCCTATCCATGCAACCTAGTCAATACTAAAAGAAATTTAAGCCGAATAAAGAAAATTCAAATAAAATTTGAAAGTCCTATATCTATCTCACTCTACGCCCACGTAAATGTTCATACAGACTTTTTATGTAGCTGCTACACTCTGCAATCAGCTGTCTCGATGAGGTGACGTAGCCGACTCGATGAGATGACGTAGCCGACTCGATGAGATGACGTAGTCGACTCGATGAGATGACGTAGCCGACTCGATGAGATGACGTAGCCGACCCCATCTTCTTGAAATCCTTCGCCAAATGGCGATGTCTGCTCCTTATCTTCTTCCTATTTGAAATTAAACAAAAACAAATTATTTAAATATTTTAAATAGTTTCAGAATAATTTTTCTAATATATTTTTTTTTTTACTTTCTTTTACCCTATGTATGAAATATATATATATAAAGAGAAAGTATTGTTTTTAATATATTAATAGGTTTAAATAAATAAGATTAAAGATACATGTGTTTGTTGTGTGTATAAAAATCTGGTGTGACTGGTCGCACAGAACACAACTTTGTCTTGCCTTCGGTAATCGAAAGTTGTGTTCTATGCTTGTCACGCCAGATTTTCTTGTGTCGAGATAAATTTAGTTTCCGCCGATATATTAGAATTCAAGATGTAAAATTTATAAAAATGGGTAAATATTTATCTTTTGTTACCATGGCAACCATTTCTCCTATCTTTCCTATGAAGTATATACAAGAGTAAAGTGGTCTTTAGAAGATGGCAAAATTAGAATATACATTTTAAAGAGAATCTAGAAAATAAATGATTTTTGATTTAAAAAAAAAAATCGGAGCGAATTTAGAGAAAATCGAAAAAAACTGAAAAAGTACATCAGTAAAGAACTAGTACTTTTTGGCCGATTTTGTTCAAAAGCTTCGTGTCGCGTCCCATTGGGGTACCTAACTTAAATCGGGCAAAAAGAAAACTTGTTTAAGAAACAAAAGAATATTGAGAATGCAAAATATATTCTTTAAAATCTTGAATCCTTAATTGTTAGGTGCGTATTAAATTTATTATTAATGAAGAAAAAGAATAAGACATCTCTAGAGATCTGTCAGATAGATCGAAATGAATTTGATGAAATGTCTGTCAAAGAACTTAAGAGGTTTTTCTATTGACTGAACTCTAGTCATGAAGATGGTCGCATAGTCGACCGAAACCTCGCTGTGGGTTCTTTAATAAAGAAATAAACAGCTGCTCGGCCTTTCATTTTTCTACTACGTATTGATTCAGCTATTCATCTCGCTAACATTAAAGGTATAATATTGGAAAACGGTGCCTATTTTCTGAACATGTGAGAAAGAGAATATTTTGAAAGGATGCTCTTCTGCTACCCCAAACATTTCCTCAATCAAATATAGCTTGACCCTCCGCGCCGAAGGCGTTTTTAAGAGATAGATAGTTTCGATTTGAACTGAAAGGTAAAACCGAATATAATATTTTTTATTTTCTAATGGAACCGAAAAAAAATGAAATAAATAAATAATAAAAATAAATTTAATTTTTATATAAAAAAGAACATCTCGTGGTGCAATTGCAATGCGCGGTGGTTGAGAACCCTGATTTGCAACTTAATTATTTTCATTTTTTTTTTTTACTATATTCTTTTATTAAAGCTCATTTATTTTTAAATGGAATTTCATTTACCTAAAACTATTAATTTCTCTCTGCCGGACCGAAACAACGGGTTCGAGGTCCTGCAAGTTATTTCAAAGATATCCAATAAAGTTAACCGAAAAATGTCCGATTTTATTTTTAAAAAATTGGTTGCAGTAGCCTATTCTAGTCAGTAGCCGAATTTTTTACTGACGAATCAAATGGCCCCTAGTTTTCTGTACTAAGGGTCGCGGGTTCCTATCCCGTTTCCAGGGCCGCAGACAGGGGGGGGGGCAGGGGGGCTATATCGCCGGGGCCTGGGCCCTTCGAGGGGCCCATTGCTCTCCCATCTTAAAAAAAAATAATTTTCATGGTTAAAATTTCAATTAAAATAAATCATTTTCTTGAAATTTTTTTCCTCAGGGGGCCCGGTCCTTTTGAGCTCAAATCTTAAAATTTCAATTAAAAAAATCATTGTCTTGAAATTTTTTTCTCAGGGGGCCCGGGCCCTTAAGCTCAAATCTTAAAATTTCAATTAAAATAAATCATTGTCTTGAAATTTTTTTCTTCAGGGGGCCCGGTCCTTTTGAGCTCAAATCTTAAAATTTCAATTAAAATAAATTATTTCCTTGAAATAAAAAAATTCCCCTTTAAGCTCAAATCAAGTTTGATCTTTTTCACGACTCAGGATAGCTAAAAACGCAGATTTCAGTGGCTAATTTTCAAAAAAATTTCCATACCCCCAGAATTTCCCGGAAATCCTCTATCCAGATCTGGCCTCGATATATTATTCTAACTCTTTGTTTATGAAACTTTGAAAAATTTTTAAAAAACTTTATTTAAATAAATATTGTAAGCTATGTATAACTATTTCAAAAGTTGTGTCAAAAACTGTGTAAAAAATTGTTGGCATGAAGGCCACAATAGCCTTTTACATAGTAAAAAAAACTTTTTTTTTGGGGGGGGGGGTCCATATTAGTAAGTAGCCCCGGGGCCCGTCATGTCTGTCTGCGGCCCTGCCCGTTTCTTATTATATTCAATTTAATTGGCTAGCAATAAATTGAAATAGAGACGGGGTCTAAATGACCTCCGGTGCCGAAAAAGACCTTATATAAATAAAAAAAAGGGGCCCCTAGCCCCGTGAACATTTTAGAATAAATTTTTCGCTTGTGACTATTTTATCAGGGGTCTAGAACCCTTAAAGTAGTGGGCCGCGGCCTCCTGGGGGCCCCTACCGGGGGGCAATAAAAAGTGGCAAATGATACAAATAGGCTAAATTATTATTGTTAAATAAGTTTAAATACTGTACTTGGATGCATAGGCGTAGCCACGGGGGGGGGGGGGGTTTTGGGGGTTCAAACCCCCCCCCATTGGACCCAAGCCATGACTAGATATTAAAGCTCTATAATACAAAATACTTTTTTATCTCTATATATTTCATATATAGGGTAAGAGAAAGTAAAATATAATAATTTTCTCTAACTTAAAAAAAAAAAAATCAAGAGTCGCGGGAGCGACTCGTCGCCGAGAAAGTAAAAAGCAAAAGAAAGCAAAGAAACTCTTAATACTACCATTTAGTTGATATTCCAATAGATGCCAATGGCCCATTGCATTTAGATGGACGAGTCGTCCCTAGACTATATTATCAAGAATGATTTTAAATCCTTAATAAAAGATAGGGACGTGAAAAAATTTTTTTGAGAAACTTTTCTCTTTCTGGGCGAATATCTCAAAAAGGTTTTAAGATATCGGAGCCAAATTTTTTTTACATTAAACTAGAATAAATAAGGATTATTTTGCGCACGAATTCAAAAAAAAATTCCAGTCCCAAAAAGAATGGCAGAGGCTCAAAGTTGAGATTTTGCCGATTTCGGAAGGTCAAAAGTTAGACTCTTATTTTTCCTTTTTTTTTTTCTTTTTTTTCTTTTTCATTCTTTTCTTCAATTTTCAAATTTTTAGACAAAGCTACAGGTTTCCCTGCTGGACCGATTTGGATGAAATTTAAAATACAAATAGATACTATCAAAAACCCGATACCTTTGATATAAAATTTCATTTTGGATCAAAAGTGACTTTTTGAGAGGTATTCAAAATTTCAAATTTGTCCTATCTTTAACGTGGCGAAAAGACAATTCTAACAATTTTGCTCCCTGATGACGTCATCTAGGAACATATCTATTAATGTTAGTAATTTTCATCCCTAAAGGAATACAAATTTTTAGGATGGATCCCTTCAGATAGAAATACAATAGATTAACGTGATAAGAAGTGCTACCAAAATAACAAAAATAAGAAACCTAAAATTTTATAAAATTTAGGGAAATCCTATGTTTATCGTTTCGAATGGATACCAAACGATGTATTTACATTCTACCAACATAACAAAAATAAAAATCCTAAAATTTTATAAAATTTAGGGAAATCCTATGTTTATCGTTTCGAATGGATACCAAACGATGTATTTACATTCTACCAACATAACAAAAATAAAAATCCTAAAATTTTATAAAATTTAGGGAAATCCTATGTTTATCGTTTCGAATGGATACCAAACGATGTATTTACATTCTACCAACATAACAAAAATAAAAATCCTAAAATTTTATAAAATTTGGTGAAATCCTATGTTTATCGTTTTGAATGGATACCAAACGATGTATTTACATTCTACCAACATAACAAAAATAAAAATCCTAAAATTTTATAAAATTTGGTGAAATCCTATGTTTATCGTTTCGAATGGATACCAAACGATGTATTTACATTCTACCAACATAACAAAAATAAAAATCCTAAAATTTTATAAAATTTGGTGAAATCCTATGTTTATCGTTTTGAATGGATACCAAACGATGTATTTACATTCTACCAACATAACAAAAATAAAAAACCTAAAATTTTATAAAATTTAGGGTAATCCTATGTTTATCGTTTCGAATGGATACCAAACGATGTATTTATTTTTTACTGTTTGGAATGCATATTAAAAGATCTATTCATGGGATAACTTAATATTTAATAAACAAAAATTATTAAATAAAATTTAAATGTAATATTTCACAAAAAGAAGTGAAATCTCAGCCAAAAACATCGGAGATGCAAAAAGTGGCGCCTCGCATTATTTTTGCCCAGCGTCGAGGTGAAATCAAAAAAATGCGCCTCGCTTTTCTGATTTATATAAAAGCGAGGATATATGAAACAAATAAAATTCTGTAGGGGTTTTAAGTGAAAATATTTCCTCGCTTTTATATAAATCAGAAAAGCGAGGCGCATTTTTTTGATTTCACCTCGACGCTGGGCAAAAAATAATGCGAGGCGCCACTTTTTGCATCTCCGATGTTTTTGGCTGAGATTAAATAAAACGCAAAAAATTCGAGAAAATTCAGAATTTTCCCATTGAAAAGAATTGATTTTTGGTTTGCTTCATAAAAAATTAAAGCCGCTTAAAATTGATTAAATCTCGCAAATGAAAAATAATAAAAATTATTATATAAATAAATTTTTTATTTTTTTTCTTAAAGAGGTCTGGTCAAGAGAAACACATAGAGGGACACCCCGGTATTTTAGGCCCATATACATAAAATTAAGAGAGTTGCATTATTTATTGCCTGATACGAGTTGATTGAAAAATTGCGGCACTTAATTAAGAAAGGGGCGGGCCCGAGCCACCTCGAGGGGGGGGACCGGGGGGGGGGGCGAAGTGACCAGTCATATATTTCATTAGACGCCTTATACTGCCCTATTAGTCGGGGTGGGGGGGGGAGAAATAATCCTAAACCCCCCCCCCCATCAAAAATTTCTGGCTACGCCTATGCTTGGATGTACATATGCATATACGAAATTCAAAATTATAAATAGTTTTTAACCAATCTGAATTTAAAAAAAGGGGGGGGGGTCTTGAGATATTGAGGCTGCGACTTCAAAAAGTTTAAGAAGCACTGAGGAATGTTGAGTTTTTACTTTCTCGTACCTCTATATATATGTTAATATATAGAGAGAGAAAGTATTGGTTTCATGTCAAAAATTCGATGTCGAGATTTTGATGGATCTTCACGTTTTGAGGTCCCCTGAATCCAAAAAAGTGGTTTTCGCGACATGGTCTGTCTGTCTGTCTGTGTGTCTGTGTGTGTGTCTGTGTGTCTGTGTGTCTGTGAACAAAATATCTCAAGAACAAAAAGAGCTAGGAAGTTGAAATATTATATTTAAGTTAGGCACCCCCATGGGACGTGACACGAAGCTTTTGAACAAAATCAGCCAAAGAGTACTAGTACTTTACTGATGCACTTTTTCAGTTTTTTTCGATTTTCTCAAAATTTGCTCCAACGATTTTTTTTAAAATTCAAAAATCAATTATTTTTTAGATTCTCTTTAAAATGTATATTCTCATTTTGTGATTGAAATCTTCTGAAGACCACTTTACTCTTGTTCTTCATAGGAAAGATAGGAATTTCTCCTATGGTTGCTATGGTAACAAAATATAAATATTTTGCCATACTTATAAATTTTACATCTTGAAAATCGAATGTACCGTACTGTCGGAAACTAAATACATGTCGACACAAAAAATCTGGTGAGACAAGCACAGTACACAACTTTCGATTACCGAAGGTAAGAGAAAGTTGTGTGCTGTGCGCCAGTCACACCAGATTTTTGTTAGTGAAATGCGAGTTGTAGGTCTGAATATATAGTGAAAGATGTGTAGAGGGAGATACAATAATGTATTCTTTAGCAATTAGCCGGTGCATTTATTTTGTTTTATTACATATTTATTAGATCGACCTATAAAGCATCCAGAGTATTATTTCTTGGCTGCCTTTACACATCCTTTTGTTAGTGAATTTTGAGAGGACCCGGCTTCTTATGCCCTTGATAGGCTGGAGATCCCGGGTCCGATTCACAGCACACTTGATGCTTTAAATACACAATATCTCAAAATTAAAAATACTTTCTTTGCATTAGAGTAAAAATTAACTTATTCGATAAGGACTTTGAATGGAATGCCATGTATTTTGAATAATTAACCCTTTCAATTTGTCAAATATTTATACATCAGTATATTTATAATTTAAAAATGAATTAGAATTGTAAAAAAAAAAAAAATTTAAGATTTACTCACCAAATGAACGAGTTGTGGAGTTAAATCGCCGAGCGCAGGTTCCAGGTGGGAGTTGCGTCGGCCTCTCTGCCTATACTGACTGAAGGGACCAAAGGTAATCTGGTCTGCGGCCGTTCGGAACCTGTATGAACAAGTTACAAGACGTGTAGAAAAGTATATCTATATATATTCATGTCTGTGTGTAAAATGTATTTGTGTGTGTGAGCTCAATGGGATTATTATTTCATTTCACATTTGGAGTAAATTAAGAATTTAAATTTATTTTCTTTTTTAACAATTCATTATCTGGATGATTTGAAATAAAAATTTTATTTTTTTCTATTAAAAAAAAAAATAAATAAATAGCAAACGAAGTTGCAAAACTTTCCAATTTTTTTTTTGTTTTCAATACTTTTCGTTACATTATAAGTTAGAATTATCATTATCATTATTTTAAAGTAGTAATTTCCAAACTTTATAATATACAACGCCTCCCTTAAAAATATTCAATCGTATGACACCTCCCCCCCACACGTTTTATAAAATAATACAAAAACAAAAATTGTTAATGCTAAAAAAAATATATATTTTTTTTTTAAATTTCATTTAAGATCTTTTAGACCCCGTCTCTATTTCAATTGGATTGGTAGCCAAACCAAATTTTTGTCACATGAGAGGGGATGCGAACTCGCGACCTTTGGTATCAGAAGCTAGATAATGCTCTAGCCCTGAGCCACATGTCAAGGGTTTGCTAAAAAAATATAAATTTATATTTTTAATGTCTTATGGTTGTGGAGATTTAATCAAGAAGCCGAAGGAACTTTGCAGCCAAGGAATTAAATAAAAAACTTTTATTTAATTATTAACCGTCGACGTTTCTGTCGCAAATCACGACCTTCCTCAGAACGATTAATTGTTAGAATAAGGTTAGACAGTTAATATAATTAAATAAAAGTTTTTTATTTAATTCCTTGGCTGCAAAGTCTCCGATACCCAATTCAAAGTCTAAAGCCATTTCTCTTATTTAATTTTTATTTGCCGACGTTTCGGTAGTCTATCACTACCTTCATCAGTATGTGTATATTATTATGTATATGATTACAGTAACCATTAAAATACCTAACATCGTGTATTTTAAGGAGCATCGGTGAAGGAGGGGGGGCAGCCCCGCCGTGGTATCACAAAGGGCCTATTTGGCCTAAGTGTGTTCCCTCTCTGGGAACGGCCACTTCAACCTAACCTAACATCATGTATTGTTGACAATTGTTTGCCGTGATGAAGGTCGTGAAAGACGATGGAAACGTAGGCAAATAAAAATAAAATAAAATATTTTTTTATTTAATCTTCTGGCTGCAAAGTTCCTTCGGCTTCCTGTATAAATTTATATAAAAATTTTTTTTTTATAATTTATTCTTATTTATACAATAAAACTATTGCAATAGTAATCATTTGGAAAATTGCTCTCTCTCTGTGGTTAACATTCGCGCCTCCCAGTTTGTTGGTTTGAAGTGCTTAAAGGAAAACGAAATTAGGCCTGACTAATATTTTTATTTAATCGCTGACATCTCCAGATTTGAGTGAGCCCGTGATTGAAAATTAATTAATTAATTTCCTGGTTTAAAAGATTGAATACACCATATAGGCCTATATACTAAGAATTGCAGGTACAATATTATTCCAAGGGAATATTGAAATTTGCAACATGCTCTCGACTTTGACTCCCCCCATTGGCTAGCTAAATGAGGAGTTAGTTGTTCGTATCCTTTGAAAATGTTATTTTAAGTGGCTTGTTATTATTCAATTTACTTACTATTATTCAAATATATCATAAACGATTTAATTTAACTAAACTGACCAGAAAATTGCACCTTACGGTCGGTCTACCTCACTCTATACTATTAAAAGAAAATAAACCAAGACAAGAGATTATTTTTAAAAAAAATTCGGACTACAATTTCTCATGTAGTCTATAAATTATCTTGCACTAAAATTGTAGATCTCTATCAACATTTAGAATAAATACGTCAACCGGAAATAGTACTAACTTAATAAATTTTGAAATTTTATTTTAATTGATCAGGCTTATTGGTTTTTTAAATAATCGTGTTCACATACACACGCAGACATAATTGAAGGGGTCGGGCGAATATAGTGCCAACCCACAAATATATAGTTCTGAGATATTTCAATTTTAAACTTTGTAAACAAACCGAAACCAATAGGAATTTTGATTATTTGCTACACTGTCAGAGCACTCTAATGACAATACCAGACTGAGAAACAAATTATACAAATAGTACAGACTTTTGCACAATTGATGGTGCTGAAAAGTCAAGTTTGTCATAATTGAGGATTAGCACTATATTCGCACGACTCCTTCAATTCCAAAAATAATTTGTTTGGTCTCAAGGGGGTTTACAACGTCGGGAAATTTGTAATTTCAAAATTTAAAAAAAAACCATAAGGTCAATACTACTTAGGTTGATGTATTTAGTCTAAAGCACAGCACACAACTTTCTCTTACCTTCGGTAATCAAAAGTTGTATAGTGTGCTTGTCACACCAGATTTTTGTGTCGACATGTATTTAGTTTCCGACAGTACAGTACATTCGATTTTAAAATTTATTTGTGAAAATATTTACATTTTGTTACCATGGCAACCATTTCTCCTATCTTTTCTATGGAGTTCAAGAGTAAAGTGGTCTTCGGAAGATTTCAATGGCAAAATAAAAATATACATTTTAAAGAGCATCTAAAAAATAATTGTTTTTTGAATTTTAATCAAAATCTTTGGAGCGAATTTTGAGAAAATCGAAAAAAAGTGAAAAAGTTAATCAGTAAAGTACTAGTAGGGGAGAGTGGGGTAAAACCGGGAAGTCGGGAGCAAACCGGGTACCCCCTTCTAGCCTCTGTAAGCACTGCAATCGCATGGACAACAAAGAAACTACCTGCCATTTTGATAAAGAAGCAGCGGCCATTACACAAGAACGCAATAGACTCGCTTCTTTCGCTCCTGTGAAGAAAATTCTGTTTGAGTGGTTTTTGCTTAGGATTTTTGAACAAAACTAGACCGATTATACTACGTTCCTGTTTCTGCAACAGCAAAGGTATATAGCTCTCTTTGTACAACATTTAATTACCTTCATTATCATTCTAACTAATTGTCTGTAGCGTTTTGTATAGTCATATGACGCCATTTTTTATGAAAACTGTACGTGCGGGGTGAAACCGGGTACTAACCGAGGGGCAAAACGGAGTACCCGGACATACTAACTTGTAAGTCTATTATATAATAATAATAAAGATAAACCAATCAAAGAAAAGGCAACATTATAAATATGCCAAAAAGGAACAGACAAAAATAAGCGTCCAAAAATAGAAAAACCGAAGGAGCAAATGTGGGATGAGTGCAGTGAAGAGGATGACAATGCTGCCTGCATTTACTGCAATGAGCTTTACTCGGACTCCAAGGGTGGTGAGGGATGGATCCAAGGCATCCAATGTCGTCGTTGGGCCCATGAAAGCTGCTCTGGGGCCGAAGAGGAAGATGACTATTTTACTTGCTACTGTGTCAATAGGCCTACAGCAATAAATTAAAGATAAAAACAGTTAAATTTACTAACAACTCATCAATATGTGTCTTTTTATACTTATTCTTACATTTTATGACAATAGTTAACATATGTCACTAAATAAAAATTGAATTTTGTGGAAACTTTGAAAATTTTTATTTTCCCATAGGAATAACATGTGTACCCGGTTTTACCCCACTAGTGGAGTAAAACCGGGTAAAATGACTTTTTTACCAAAAAAAATAATAAAAAAAAAAATAAATAAAAACTTATCTTTTTAAAACTGTGGTTGCATTAATAGATAAGTAGTGCATACTTTTGCAAAAGTTCGTTCCTTTATGCTAAAAACTGATTTCTAGAAGCCTTCAAACCTTAGGGTCCCGGTTTTACCCCACTTTCACCTACTATTTGGCCAATTTTGTTAAAAAACTTCGTGTCACGTGCGTTGGCGGTGCCTAACTTAAAAATAAAATTTCAACCTCTTAGCTCTTTTTGTTCTTGAGTTATTTTGTTCACAGACACATAGACAGACAGACCATGTCGCGAAAACCACTTTTTTTGGATTCAGGAGACCTCAAAACGTGTATATCCGTCAAAATCTCGACATCCAATTTTTGACATGAATCCAATACTTTTTCTCTCTATATATTAACATATATATAGAGGTAAGAGAAAGTAAAAATAGCCTAAAGGATGTAAATTATCGTAAAAAGTCAGAAGATAGCAGAGTAAATAATTAATAGGGTGGTTTTTTATTCAACACCCCCCGCCCCCCATGATCTTCTTTCATTTCTTTCCTCCGATTTCTCGAAAAACCTTTAAAATAAAATTTGTAAACATCGTTAATATTAGATTTCAATTTTAATTATTATTATCATCATTAGTGTTTAATATGTGTAATAATAATGCCTTCTGAACATTTTCATTAAAATTTTATAAACAATCTTGAAATTCAATATTAACATATTTCTCTAAATATGATATAAATACCGTAATTAGATTATTTTTCTTTATTACAATAAAAGGCATTCGTTTCGAAAATAATTTTTTTAACATGGTGAAGTCTGTTTTAAATATTCAGATAAAAAACACACATAGGCCTACACATTCAAACAAAACAAAAAATGTTATTTGTTGTAGGCTTAATGATACTTCGAGTTCCGATTGATATGGGAAGATTTTTTACGTGCTTTTCGAATTTATATATAAACATTTTATTTTTTTTTTCTAAACTGTTATTTGTAACCTTTGGCATTCTAAACGAACAAAAAAAAATAGCCTTTGGTATTCAAAAATGAAATATGAAAAATTATACACTTAACCATTAATTAATATTATGTACGAATAAATAAAAAAAAACCACCTGATAAAAATATTATTTAGAAATTATAATGTTAAAAAAAATAAGTATACCATAGTAAAATGATATTTATTTATAGGGCTTACTTGTATATTTGAGCTATAGGTCAGGTCATTTGAATCGTAAATAATTATTTATTAAAGTGAAACTTTTATTTGATCCCTCAAATTTTTTTTCGCTCTTCTATCAGCATGTCGCGTTACAAGCCGTGAGGCTACAAGCCATGTTTGAATAACAATTGTTTGAAAGTCGATATGGACTCAAAGGATGAAGACGTAAAAAAAAATTTGAGCATTTGTTTTGCAAATCAACATGGATTATGTGGCAACCAATTAAAAAAAGTTATAAAAAACGCTCATCGAGTACTGCAGATAGTTTAGACCTTTTCAGAACAAAATACATTTTTACTTTCTCTTACCTATGTATATATGTAATATATATATAGAGAGAAAGTATTGGATTCATGTCAAAAATTCGATGTCGAGATTTTTGATGGATCTTCACGTTTTGAGGTCCCCTGAATCCAAAAAAGTGGTTTTCGCGACATGGTCTCTGTGTGTGTCTGTGTGTCTGTCTGTGTTCAATTTTAAGCATGAAGGAATTGAGCTATGAGGCTGAAATTTTTTATTTAAGTTTTGCACCCTCCTGGATCGTGAAAATAAGCTTTTAATCAAAATCGCCCAAAGAGTACTAGTACTTTACTAATGTACTTTTTCCGTTTTTTTTTTCGATTTTCTCAAAATTCGCTCAAACGATTTTTTTTTAAATTCATAAATCAATTTTTAGATTCTCTTTAAAATGTATATTCTCATTTTGCCATTGAAATCTTTTGAAGATCACTTTACTCTTGTATTTCATTGGGAAGATCGGAGAAATGGTTGCCATGGTCACAAAATATAAATATTTTCCCACACTTATAAATTGTACATCTGAAACCAAATGTTCCGTACTGTCGGGAACTAAATATATGTCGATACAAAAAATCTGGTGTCACAAGCACAGAACACAACTTTCGATTACCGAATGTAAGAGAAAGTTGTGTGCTGTGCGACAGTCACACCAGATTTTTTTTTTTATTAAATTTATTATTTTAAAAATATACCAAGCCAATATCGGTTTCGATAGCATACCGCTTATCTTCCTCAGTGATTTTCATAAATAAAATTTCAAATAACTAATCTATAACAATTTTTACTTTCCCTTATCTATATATATGTAAATATATATAAAGGGAAAGTGTCCGCCGACCCCGCACCGCGAGAATAAGGCGAGGAAATAAGAAGATATATAGAGTTAAAGTAGCCTATTGGTTTAGTGTCAGAAATTTGATGTGGAGATTTTGATGGAAATACATGTTGTAAGGTCCCCTGAGTTCAAAAAAGTGGATCCCGCAAAATGGTTTATCTGAGTTCAATTTAAAGCATGAAGGAATTTAGCTACTAGGATGAAATTTTATTTTTAAAAATATACTGTTAGAAACTAAATATACAGTATGTCGATACAAAAGATCTGGTGTGACAATACAAGTTTCAATTACCGAAGGTAAGAGAGTAAGAAAGCTGTGAAACTATCACATTTTACTTTCTATTACCTCTATAAGTGTGTCCGTGTGTCTGTGTTCAAATTTAAGCATGAAGAATTTGAGCTAAGAGACTGAAATTATATATTTAAGTTAGGCACCTCTCTGGGGCAAGAAAATAAGCTTTTAAACAAAATCGGCTAAAAAGTACTAGTACTTTACTGATGTACTTTTTCAGTTTTTTTTTTTTTCGATTTTCTTAAACTCTAACGATTTTGATTAAAATTCAAAAATCAATTATTTTTTAGATTCTCTTTTAAATAAATATTCTCGTTTTGCTTTTAAAATTGTTTGAAGCACACTTTACTCTTGTACTTCATAGGAAAGATAGGAGAAATGGTTGCCATGGTAACAAAATATAAATATTTTCCCAAACTTATAAATTTTACATCTTTAATTTCAGGGGGGTCAAACTCGGTTCGTTTACATTTTTTCCATTTCAAGAGAGTGACGTCATGGAGCTCCTCCCTTAGTAAAAAATCGTTCGAAACAAACAATTTATAAAAATTTATACACAGCATATTATTAATAAAGCAGTATAAATACCAGGGTCTAAATTAGTTTAGTCCGAAACTATACAATCTATATATATAAAAATGAAATGGGAAAAATGTATGTATGTATGTAAATATGTATGTATATGTTCTATAGAAATCCACAATTTTCAATGAATTCATTTGAAATTAAGTACACATATAGTACATGGACCAGGGAGTAACGTAGTAATAATTTGAATCTCTTAAATATTTTGGAAAATTAATTATAATCAAATTTCTTCAATATGGGAACACAAAATCAACAAGTTGGCTAGAAATTAGAGAGCGTCCTTTATGCTCTGTGAACCAGCTTCCTACCTGACTATGGGCTGGGAGTGGGGGCTACGCAGCAGTTGAAAAACGAAGAGAGGAAGCAGGTGACTGACCCTTAAAACAGTCATAAACAGACCCTTTTGTGTTGTTCCAAATCGGTACCCTCGCCTCGCTTGAATATAAGATCCTTTCTTAACACTTGCATTGCAACAAGAAATATCCCAAATTGGAAATAAACTTGCTCGCTGAAGGCGAGCAAAGGGGTCCAGGGGCGCAGCCCCTGGCTAGGCGGAAAGCCCGCCGAAGGCGGGCTTTGCGACTAGTTTGCAAATAAAACAAAATGAATATGAACTAGGTTATAAACAGTCAACAAAGCTGCCAAATAGAAAAATATAAGCAAGGAGGAGCTTCATGACGTGGACCAATCAAAAACTGTGACCGGAAAATTGTTTGTTTACTAGTTTCTGGCCAACCTGTGTATTTAAAGACCTTGTTTAATTTTAATATATCGGCGGAAACTAAATTCGACACGAAAAATCTGGTGTGACAAGCACAGAACTTTCGAGACCGAAGGTAAGAGAAACTTTGAGTGCTGTGCGACAGTCACACCAGATTTTTCGCTATATTATTAATCTAAATCTCCCACCTGGTAATTAATCAATTGCCAAATTGTAAAAAAAATTATATTCGAAGCATTGATTATATTTAATTCAATAGAGCCCAAACCTAATAGTTATTTAATGAATCCGGCTTTTTAGCATCCGGATAAAATTATAATATTTTTAATAAGCTTAATAAAATTTGTTAATTTAATTAAATTTTAAAGTTACCATTAATTTGTTTTTTTTTTCTCTCCTTAGTAGATAGGCTATATTTATGAAGTCTTAAAATTTCAATTTTAAACTTTATAGGCCTACTGGCCCTTAATAATCGCCCCCTTGTAAAATCTTTATTGTTCTGCCCTTCCTATATACCACCTTAAGATTTCCTATTTTAATAAACTCCGTTTAATTGAGTTTAAACTTCCTTCTTAAATACTTCGATTAAATAAACCTTAAAATGAAAAAAAAAACTCAAATGGTTGATTATTATTAATACCCTTGGTCAACTCTACGCCCCTATATAATTGAATTTCTATTCAATGAATTAAGAATGATGTTGACCAGCGACAAATCAATCAAATTAAATTATAATTTATTGGCGAAATATCTTTAATTGTTTATTTCATTCTAACAAGTAAGCTAGCCAGCTATATGCATTTTAATTTCTCTATTAAAGAGGATTTTCTATTTAAATATCTGGTGTGACTGGTCGCACAGCACACAACTTTCTCTTACGAATGTGTTTATTAAAGCTTTTGTGATTTGTATTATTATTATTATTATGAGAGTTTTTAATTATAGACCTCATTTTGTATTAATTATTTATTAAAAATTTAAATATTGTACAATGTTTCGACTGCTTATTCTCCTGGCGGTATCAAGTAGGCCTACTGTGCATTTGGTCCGACTCAAGTGAACTGAGTTTGAACGGCTGCAGAATAAGTAGTCGAAACGTTGTACAATATTTATATTTTTAATAAATAATTAATACAAAATGTGGTTTATAGCTTTCTTTTACCTACGGTAATTGAAAGTTTGGTTCTGTGCTTGTCACGCCAGATTTTTTGTGTCGACTTTGGAGGTATATTTATAAACAAAAATATATAGTTACCATGGCAACCATTTTTAACTTTCTTATGAAGTACAAGAGTAAAGTGAGCTTCAAACAATTTGGAGGGCAAAATGGGAATATACATTTTAAAGAGCATCTAAAAAAAATAATTGATTTATAAATTTTAATCAAAATAGTTAGAGCGGATTTTGAGAAAATAGAAAAAAACTAAACTTAAATATCAAATTTCAACTTCATAGCTTTTTCCGTTCTTGAGATATTTTGTTTTCAGACACACAGACCATTTTGCGGAATTCAGAGGACCTCAAAACGTGAATTTTCATTAAATCTCGACATTTTTGATATGAAATCAATACTTTCTCTCTATATATATTAATAAATTAATATATACATATATAGATGGAGAAAAGTAAGAACATGGGCGTAACTAGGGGGTGCCGGGGGAGTCCCCCCAGAAAGCTCCCCGACCCAAGAAAAATTGAGAAAATATGGGGCATTTCAGGCCCCCCAGAAGATAGCCGGTTCCATGGCCCCATGGCCTTCCCAGCGAGAATGGCAGGTCCCATAGTCCCCCCTAGCCAAATTCTCTAGTTACGCCCATGAGTAAGAATGGAACATACTATGACTGAACAGCCCGTAAAGGGTACAACTCTTTCGAATAGCCAAAAATAGGATTGGTTTCTTCATCAATAGCTGCCGATTTTATGAAGAAATCTAAAATTTATCATAAGATATACCACATCTCAAAATAAATACAAATTTGATTTATTTTCCTTGCGATTCTAATTCTTTTAATAATAAAATGATGGAGATGTGGTATATTTTATAATAAGATCTAATACCGAAGGGTTCCTATTAATTAGCGATCCCTTTATTAGTATTTACAAAAAAAAATTGAGATATTTTTTGATTAATTAATTCGAATTTCTAATGATGTGATCTTTTTTTTCCTGACAAGAATTTAAATCTTTTCATTTCACGAAGGGTAATTGGCAATGAAGAAGGGCAATAAAAGCAATAGACTTCTAAATAATGAGGACCATCTCTCATCTAAGGGATTATTAACCCATTTCAAGGGATACTCAATACTCTCTTTTCTCTTGAGAGGGCAAATTTGAATCTCTCTCTTTTTCGTTATTGCTTCTTTAAAATAAAAAATTTCTACCCTTAAATTGTGATAAAGTGACAAAGATTTGCATATGAAGAGTGGAATAAGAGAAGCAAATTTAAACAAATGTCGTTTACTCTCTTTCTCAGTTGTCAAAGCCCTGTTTCATTATTATTATTATTATTATTATATGAGAAAAATGTGAATTCATATCATAAAAGAAAAAAAAATTAAAAATTGAAATATTATTATTTGAACTTTAATAAAAGAAAGCATCGGAAAAAAAAATATATATATATACTCGAAGGGATAAAAAAAAACACCCCGGGGTATTGAACCACTCTTTCTAAAACTATATTTAGATTTAATGTAGCTTTTATGGTCAAGTCGCTATGCGTTGCACAAGTAGGGCTATTTTTCGATATTTTTTTGCCTAAAAAATGAGGTTTTTCGAGAAAAAACTAATTTTGGAGTTAATTACTCGGGATTTTTTTATTTATTCTCTTAGAGGTTATCTTTCTGCACCAAATGACATCTCATTTAGTCAGATCTGATTAGCCGTTCGGAATCTACAGGGGTTTAAATTTTCGAAAAACGAAATCCCGCCGAGTGCTCTCATGCGGTAAAATGACTTCATATCAAAAAAAAGAAAAAACACCCCGGGGTATTGAACCACTCTTTCTAAAACTATATTTAGATTTAATGTAGCTTTTATGGTCAAGTCGCTATGCGTTGCACAAGTAGGGCTATTTTTCGATATTTTTTTACCTAAAAAAATGAGGTTTTTCGAGAAAAAAACTAATTTTGGACTTAATTACTCGGGATTTTTTTATTTATTCTCTTAGAGGTTTTCTTTCCGCACCAAATGACATCCCATTTAGTCTGATCGGATTAGTCGTTTGGAATCTACAGGGGTTTAAAATCTCAAATTAGAATTTACCGCAGCGCGGTACAATAAAATGATAGGAAAAAAATAAATGGTGAAATCTTTAGCTGGAAACTCATTCTTTCTAACCGTATATTCTCCATAATTATACCTCTTAAGACAGGGGAGTTATTCAAGCCGATAAACTTTTTCTTGCATGACCCTCTAACATGATTTGTAAGACGTTGTCACGTCAAAAAAAAAACCAAATAGGGCGATCTTTACATAAACCTAATTATTTTTTTTATTAATATAAAAATATCAAATATATTCTTCTTCTTCAGCTTGGAGGAAGAGAATACATAAATTAAACCAAAATTTCACAAAATTTGCGTAATTTCTACTATTTTTAATTGACACATCATTTATTTATAGATCGAGGGAGTGACACTAAGGGAAAGCACCAATCAGTGCCATCTACAATGCTGAATTAAAAGAGATATTGTACTGACCGCGATTACCCGTTGACTGCTATTACCCCAGTCTCCCCTACTAGAGAACTTTAATATTTTTGAGTGGGGCATGCATAAAAACAGCAATTTTTATATATGTTGTATGTGAGTGTGTGTGTGTATGTGAGTAAATATATATATAGTAAATAGAGTATAAAATATTCACCTTCCGAGGGGTTGAAGGTCACTCGACGTCTCTCTTCAACTCAGGTTTGAATTCCAATTACGCCGAAGAGATACCAGGTACACATCTGCAAAAAAGAACTTGAATTAGAATTTCTCCCGCTCGCTCTCTTAAGTAACGAAACTAAATTTCTATTTTAAAAAAATATATTTTGGAGTCTAGGCTTTCATAGTTGTTATCATTTGTAAAAGAATTAGATTAAGTTTAACTGTAGTTTATTTGTAAAAATTCCAACGTTTCGGTCACTCATTCTGTGGCCTTCTTCAGGTACAATTCAGCTAAGATTAAAAAGGTTGTTACATCTGTGACCATCTCAATTGAACAGTTCAATTGAGATTGTCACAGATGTAACAACCTTTGTAATCTTAGCTGAATTGTACCTGAAGAAGGCCATAGAATGAGTGACCGAAACGTTGTAATTTTACAAAGTTAAACCGAAAATCTAATTCTTTTTACTAATTAAAAAATATTTTTTGTTGTTAAAAAATATTATATTTTTTTAGGACAATTATATATGCAGTATAAAATTTTATTAATGTCTAAAAAAAAAATAAAGCTCTAAAGAAAGCGAAAAAATTTGCATACTAATTTATTTAATAACTCGTTCACACCCCCCCCCCCCCCCCGGAGACATTTATTCAGTAATGCATTCTAATATAATTTTCTGAAAAAAAAAATTCCATCAAAATCAAACAAGTGGGATGGTAAATGTTTAAATATTGAAAAACACACCCGCCTCAGTAACATCTACTGAAATTTGCTCGCTTTCTTTTGATGCTTTAACAATAAACAAATTGAAATTCTATGTAGTATTTGTCTTGGGTGATTTAGAAAATTATACAAATTAATTCCGCCTTAGTAAAAATGATGAAATTAAAATATAAACATAAAAAAAAAATTCTATTCAAATAATAGTAGGCTATTTTATAATAAAAAAATATTCTCATGTCCTTTTAGAGGGGAGAGGGGGTCAAACCTTCCCTTCAAGGAAAGCTTGGGCCTCCCCTAAAATGACCTACAAAATAATATGTAAATTTGAATAACAAAATAAAAGCTGTTTTATTAATAAAATATTTTTTTTAATAATTCACCCCTCTCTCCACTACTGCCCCTCTCATCCATACTGACATATTAAATAATTTAATTCGAAACATTCGTTTTTTTAGAACATATTTAATTTAATATAAAAAAAAAAATATTCATTTTCCAATAAAAAAAGAAAATTACCTTTAATAAAAAGCTTCAAGGTTTTGGGTGAACTGACACACTGTTGGGGGAGGAGGGGGTTGTGTAATATTCACTTTGCACTGATAGAAAAGAAATACGAAAGAGAGAGAGATCCAACTGCTGACTTGTTTGAACTCAACTGAGAGACAAGTCTCTTTTATAGAATAAAGAATGATCAAAATAGCAATTCCCATTTGATAAAAAACAAAAAAAATACTTTTTTATTATCATCTAACTTTATTTATAAATAGGAAAAAAATATTATCAGATGATTTAAAACATTTGTTCAATATTTCCACACCTAACAATCTCTTTCAACCCTTTAATAATAATTAAAAAATAATTCTATTTTTACTTTATTAATATTTAAAGGTGGAAAAAATACTAAAAGATGATTTAAATTTTGCGTTTTTGTTTCTTAAATATTTCCACCACTAATCAAACCTACAAATCATCCCCTAAATAAAATAAAATAAAATATTTCATTTCGTTAATTTTGGATTCAAACATTCAAATGCAACTGAAAATATTTAGAAAAAAATAATTTCCAATTTCTCAACTCATAACCAACCCTTAAATAGGCTAATAAAAAAATAAATAAGGACTATAATGCCCTTAAATAGGCTAATAAAAAAATAAATAAATACTTAGATGCCCTTAAATAGGCTAATAAAAAAATAAATACTTTGATGCCCTTAAATAGGCTAATAAAAAAATAAATAAGGACTATAATGCCCTTAAATAGGCTAATAAAAAAATAAATAAATACTTAGATGCCCTTAAATAGGCTAATAAAAAAATAAATAAGGACTATAATGCCCTTAAATAGGCTAATAAAAAAATAAATAAATACTTTGATGCCCTTAAATAGGCTAATAAAAAAATAAATAAGGACTATAATGCCCTTAAATAGGCTAATAAAAAAATAAATAAATACTTTGATGCCCTTAAATAGGCTAATAAAAAAAATAAATAAATACTATGATGCTCAAATTTTTTTTTTTTTTTTTTTTTAATAGGCTTATATAAGTGACTGATTGACTTTGTGAAATAAATTTTTGCGTAAGGGAAAATAGATGGTAGCGCGGAGGCCCTCTCCTACATATCAATATTCTGACTTAAAACAGTTTCTAACAAAGCTGTGAGTGTTATTTATTGGCGAGACCGAACATCCCCTGGCCCCCCGGAATCGAACCCAGGATCTCCAGCCTTTCCGGGGCATAGGCGTGCTGTCCATTGCACCAGGCCACCGGACCCTCAACCTACACCAATAATACTCACTTCCCCTTATATGCAGTCGTGCAAGTCACTAACAAAGTGAAAAAATTGTACACTTCTGCGTTAGACCCCGTATCTAATTATTTCATTTGATTGGTAGCCAATTGAAATGAAATAAATTTTTGTCGCAAGAAACGGGATGCGAACCTTTAACCCCTAGCACAAGAGGCAGATACTCTACGACTGAGTCCAAGAGCTGTTTGTATTTTAATAGTAAAATAAGAAAAAAAAATCATCATTTTTTGGAAGAATCAACATTTTTTTTAGCTAGATTTATGCGAAAAATTTGATGTTGGATTTTGATGGAAATACACGTTTCGTGGCCCCCCGAGTCCGCGAAATGGTCTGGTCTGTCTACTGTATGTGTGTAATCAAAATAAAGTAGGAAGGAAATGAACTATGAGGTTTAAATATTATATTTGAGGTACCATCCTGAGCAGGGCCGGATCTAGGGGGGGGGGCAGTGGGTGCATGTGCCCCGGGCGGCAGATATCAGGGGGCGGCAATTAAAGAAAGATTTACTAAAAAAAGGTAAAATGATATGAATTTTGTATAGAACATTTTAAGGAGGGGGCGGGGCAAATTAAATTTTGCCCCCTCCCTAAAAAATCTCCTAGTTCCGGCCCTGATCCTGAGCTTTTAAATAAAATCGGCCAAAGAATACAAAAAATACTAATGTTATTTTTCATTTTTTTTTCGATTTTCTCAAAATTCGCTCTAATGATTAATTTTTTTTTTAACTTTTTAGATGGTAACAAAATATAGACCTAAATATTTTTCTATGTTTACGTATTGTCGGAAATTAAATATATGTTGATACAAAAAATTTGATGTGAAAACACCGAACACAACTTTCATTTACCGAAGCGACCGGTCACACCAAAATTTTTACGTCTTTTCAGCAACTAGGCCATTAAACTTTAAAGTACAGTGAGGGTCAAAAGTTAAGTCCCACCCTTGCTTTTTCTACTTGTGATTATTTCATTGTTTTTATAAAAGAAAATGAAAATCTTTATTGGAAATTTTCTAGGTTTGAACCATGAAAGTTTACATTAAAAAATATATAATATTTTTTAAAACCAATGAAATAATCACAAGTAGAAAACGCATGGGTGGGACTTAATATTGTCCCTCACTGTACATGTACCCGGTATATCCAAATATAAATATTACAATACAAATTATCCAGGCATATTTGGTATTCAAATAAATATTCATCGGACTGACGGAATATTGACATTTGCCAACACTCGGCCAAGGGGATGGGGGAGAGAATCAACATTTATGAAAGCTTGGGGGCATTCTAAAAGTCGAATGAATTAATAAACTTAAGGATCAAATTAATTATCAAATTATTCATTCATTTACTTAAAAAATCAAAAACTTAGAAGGGTTATATACAATATTAAAAAGAATTTCTGAGAGAACTCGTTATTGTTGTTGTAACATATTTTTTTCTCCCTCTGCCCTAAAGGGACAAAGCGACCCTTCCCTCAGTCAAGCTCTTGTTCTTAAGTGCAAATGAATTAGCCCTGTTAAGGTAGCAGATTATCGCCCCATCCTTTTGGCTTGGCTGGTTAATTTGATCATCTCATCTACGCGGAGAGTTTATTAACTGCTAATTACCCTCAGGCTTCTTGTTGGGTCATAAAAAAAGAAACAAAAAATTGCAAAAATACAGCAACAAAAAAAAAATTAAAGCTCAGAGAAAAAGAAAGAAGTAATTTAGTTAAGCGATCGTTAGTTAGTTAGTTGCTTAATTCCTTAAATAGATTTCATCCTTTTGAAATTTTAAAAGAAATTATGTTTGTGAGAGATTAAATTGGATTTGGAAAAATTTTAATGTGTATCAAAAAAAAGTAGACTTTCGTTGTTACTTTCTCTTACCTCTATATATGTTAATATATACAGAGAGAAAGTATTGGATTCATATCAAAAATTCAATGTCTAGATTTTGATGTATATACACGTTTTGAGATCCACTGAATCAAAAAAGTGGTTTTCGGGACATGATCTGCCTGTCTGTCTGTCTATGTGTGGGTCTGTGTTCAATTTTAAGCATAAAGGAATTGAGCTACGAGATTGGAATTTTATATTTAAGTTAGACGCCCCCCCCCTGTGGCGTGAAAATAAGCATTTAAACAAAATCGGTCAAAAAGTAGGCCTACTAGTACTTTAATGATGTACTTTTTCAGTTTTTTTTTTTTCGATTTTCTCAAAATTAGCTCTAACGATTTTGATTAAAAAACAAAAATCAATCATTTTTTAGATGCTTTTTAAAATATATATTCTGATTTTGCCATTGAAATGTTTTGAAGACCACTTTACTATTGTACTTCATAAGAAGCCATGGTAAGGGTAGGATTACGGTTGCCATGGTAAGGGAGCGTACAAGTATTACGTAACGCAATTTTTTAAGATTTTTGACCCCCCCTCCCCCTATGTAACGCGCCGTAACAACTTTCTGAACCCTCCCCCTAGACGTTACGTAAGGCTCAAGTGGGCATTTTTATCTAAAAGTCACAATTATGTTGCGCAAAGTACCGAAAAGTCGCTAAAATACCAGTTACGTAACGCGTTGTTCAACCCCCCTCCCCCCTTGTAACGCATAGTAACGTTGTACGAGACCAGGGGGGAGGAGGCCCTCCAAATTGCGTTACGTAATACTTGTACGCTCCCTAACAAAATGTAAATATTTTCCCATACTTATAAATTATACAACTTGAATTTTAATATATCGGCAGAAACTAAATATATGTCGACACAAAAAATCTGGTGTGACAAGCACAGAAGACAATTTTCGATTACCGAAGGTAAGAAAAAGTTGTGTGCTGTGCGACCAGTCACACCAATATTTTTTTAAATAAAATCATCCACTAACAAAAGAAGAGAGGTGTAAAATTATTATTATTTTTTTTAATGAAAATTTTATTATTAAAAGTTTAAAAAAACAACGATGAATTTTAAATATCATATTTGGTCATTTTTTTGTCAATTTTAAATTCGAGAAGTTAATTATTCATTTTATTCATCATCCGTTATTATTTTTTTTTTCAATTATTCGAATCATTTGTATTATAATTACAAATCAATATATTTTAATAAATTTCTACAAAAACAAACAGACAAGAATTGAATAAATTAAAAGCTAATAAATCAATTCATATTCCCTTATTTATTTTTTTTTTCAATAAATAAATATAGAAATTAGTCATTTTTTTTAAGGAATCTTGTTAAATGGTCACTTAATAAATAAATAAATAGAGAGGGGAGGGGTTAACGAGCCGCACGCACATTTCTATTGATAATTACCCGTTCGGCATTCGGCTCCGAAGGACCAGTTTTGTTAGGCTCTCCGTGGGAGGCTCTGTCGGTGGTCCGCCGGGGGGGGCACAGCCCCTCGGGGGCCCCCCTTTCGTCTAGAACCCGCCTCCTCACACACACGCACGCACGGTTCGTAATTACAGTTCAACAATAACAAACTAGCATTATATAATCGATTTTGGGAGAAAAAAAAATTTTTTTTTTCTAAAAGGGGAGGAAATTTGTCATGCATTTTAATATGACACAATAATTATAAAGCATTGGGAATTAAAATTTTAAAATCTAAATGACTGGTTTCGAGACATTTCAAAAAAAAAAAATGATGATATCTTGTTGTTGGCGTATATCAAAAAAAAAAAAAAAATTAAATAACTCAATTTGGAAACATCCTATGATGGTTAATAAAATGATTAACAGCCTGTATTTACATATTCACTTGATAATACGTATAAACTATTCAATTAATTTTCAACTCGGAAAATAATTTGGAAATGAGTTTATTAATTTATAAAATGAAATTCTCTTAAACAAATCTGGTGTGAGTAGTCGCACATACAACTTGCAATTACCGAAGGTGAGAATATTGTGTCGAATATACTTAGTTACCGAAAGAAAATAAGAGAAAGTAAAAAAGGTGTGAATTTTATAAACTTTTTTTCTTTTTCTTTTTATTTCATGAGTAAAGTGAAGGCAAAATGAGAATAAATATTTTAAAGAGAATCTAAAAAAAAAAAATAATTGATTTAGGAATTAATCAGAGCGAATTTTGAGAAAATCGGAAAAACTCTTAGAAGTACATCAGTAAAAAAATTTGGTGGAACTGGTCGCACCAGATTTTTTGTGTCCACATATATTTAATTAACATATACAGTAGTCCCGGTAATCCGAACCTCGCTAATCCGAACTTCCAGTTAATCCGAACTCTGCGTACGATTTTTTTTTTTTTATTTTTTTTTTTTTTTTTTTATTTTTTTTTTTTAAATAACCGCGTTCACACATCACGCAAATTAATCAGTTTCTTTTTCTCTTAATTAAACGTAAAAAAAAATATTATGAAATATTTATTTAGAGTTTAATATCACCGACAAGTTTCCCATAACGACTTTATTATCAAAATTAACTAATTCGAGCTTAGTTTTCCGGTTAATCCGAACTTCCCGATAATCCGAACGACCCTTGGTCCCAATTAGTTCGGATTAACGGGACTCTACTGTATTTAGTTTCCGACAGGATATTACATTCGAATTTTTTAAGATATAAAATTTATAAGTATGGGAAAATATTACCATGGCACTCATTTCTCCTATCTTTCCTATGAAGTACAAGAGTAAAGTGGTTGTCAGAATATTTCAATGGAAAAATGAGAATATACATTTTAAAGAGCATCTAAAAAATAATTGATTTTTGAATTTTAATCAAACTCGTTGGAACGAATTTTGAGAAAATCGAAAAAAAACAACTGAAAAATCACATAAGTAAAGTACTAGTACTTATTGGCCGATTTTGTTCAAAAGCTTCGTGTCACGTCCCAGAGGGATGCCTAACTTAAATATAAAATTTCAACCTCCTAACCTCTTTTCGTTCTTGAGATATTTTGTACACAGACAGACAGACCATGTCGCGAAAACCACTTTTTTGGATTTAGGGGACCTCAAAACGTGTATATCCATCAAAGAATTTTTGACATGAATCCAATACTTTCTCTCTCTATATATAAAAACATATATAGAGGTAAGAGAAAGTAATACTATAACTTTTTGGCCGATTTTACTGTATTTAAAAGTCTATTTTCGCGTCTCGGAGGGGTACTTAACTTAAATATAAAATTTTAGCCCAATACCTCTTTTTCTTATTGCTTCAAATTGTTAACAGACACAGACAGACAGACAGACAGACAGACCGTTTTGCGTGTTTCACTTTTTTGGAATCAATATATCAGTAATTATATTTAGGAAAAAATTATTATAAAAACCGTTTTGATTTATATAATTAACTCTTGGAAATATCGTTAAACAAAAATGGCATTTTTAATAAATAATAAATTAGCAAAATAAAAAAAAAAAATTAAATGAATGAATGAAATCAAAACTCATTTGAATTAATAAAAAAATAATATTATTAATCTGTGGAAAATTAATCTACATTCAAATATAAATCTGTAAGAGACATTTATTTTTTTTTTTATTATTTTTTTCAATTTTAATGAAAAATAAGTGGGATGACGAAATTGCTATTTTAATAAAATTATAAATTACAAATGGAAAAATTTCGTTTTCAGTCCGGTTAAATAGGCCAGCAATAAAAATAAGTTTTCTTTCATTATATTGATTCCTCAACCCCCTCCCAGCCTCCCTTCATCTTCTGATTTATTTATTTATCAAGGATGGCGACAGCTTCGATCATTTAATTATATAAAAACGCGAAGGGGAAGTCCATTGAGAGCCCGAGCAATCACTTCTGGCAGATTCTCTTTTGTAACAGGGAAGTCAGGCCCTCCCCCTCTACCCTTTAATTCTGAACATAGCAAATTAAATTAAGAAAAGCCTGGCAGGGAGGAAGAACAGCTTAGATTATTGGTGTTAAGCATTGCAAGCGCTGCTGAACCTTGGGATGGTTGGCAATTTAGATTGTGTTTAAAGAGCTGTGACCTTCGTTTGAATACCAAATGGCTTAAATAGAAATGCCTGGACCCCTAATAGATATTATAAATAATAACGGTTATCGTCAAAGTCTTAAATGGCCTAAGTTGTCGAAAAGACTGTGTGAATGTGTGTGTGAGTTTAAGTGTGAATGAGAAAAAAGTGTAAATGTTTAAAAAAAAAAAAAATTTCATCTTGAAAATCGAATGTACAGTGAGGGACAATATTAAGTCCCACCCATGCGTTTTCTACTTGTGTTTTTATAAAAGAAAATGAATTTATCGAAAATTTTCTAGGTTTGAACCATGAAAGTTTCCATTAAAAAATATATAATCATTTTTTAAATACAAAAAAATAATCACAAGTAGAAAACGCATGGGTGGGACTTAATATTGTCCCTCATTGTACCATACTGTCGGAAACTAAAGACATGTCGACACAAAAAAATCTGGTGCGACCAGCCACACCAGATTGTTTTGAATATTTTCTATCTTGGTGGCGAAGGCGAATTCATTTGAATATTTAATGTAAGCCGAGTGTCAAAGTGAAATTCAAAGATACGTGGAAAAAATGGTATTTTATATTTTCTAACTATAGGGCTAAACGGCCATCCCCTCCCACCATCTCCGGCTCCCTGAGGAAAATCAGGGGGCAGAGACTCCCCTGACGATTTGGATGTTTTCTATATTTATAAGTACATTTATTTTTGCTTGAGAATTTGTATAATTTTAAGATTAATAAATTTAGGCTGAACGCAGCAAAAACGTTTTCGATCAAAATGTTTTGCCCACGAACAAAACGTTTTGTTCGAGGCCAACGCACTCCGAACGAGCAAAATGTTTTGCCATCGAGCATTTTGCTCCCAGAGCCCATTTGGATACCAAATAAATAAATAAGAATGCCTGGACCCCAATATGTAAATTAACAAATAATAAGTATCGTTTAGTTTTATATGGCCTGAGTTGCCGAGAAGACTGTGTGTATGTGTAGTGTGAATGTGAGTGTGAATGGGAAAAAGTGTGGTGTTTTTAAAAATTATAAAAGAAAAAAATTATTTTGCTTCCAGTAGGCAGTTTGCTTCCAGTAATGTTGAAATAATAAATTAAAAGTATATAAATTCCTATTTTATCCTCCAATTATTTTGTTTTTAATTTATTTATGACTTATTTTAAAAACAAATATTTTTTTTTTTTGTATGTTACTTAATAACTTAAAAATTCGAAAATATATTGTGAATAAAAAAATTTTGAGGTGTGGATCTGTTGCCCTTCCTAGATACGCCAGTATATTTATAGACCTCTAAGATTTGACAAAAATCTGTCCCTACTTCCTAAGAAAAAATTATAAATTGCCAGACAAGTCCATTCTTTCACTAATTAAAAAAAAAAAACAAACAACGAACTTATCACATATAGATTGCTACTCACTAAGGCCATGCATTTTTAAGTAATATATATATTTGAATAATTTGTTTATGTGATATTACCACTCTATATATTGAATATTAGGAATTTATTCTTTAATTTCTTCAAGGAATTTAGCCAAACATTAAAGAAAAGAGAGCGGGAAGAGAGAAATAAATATAGGGTGATGACTTGTTGCTTTAAAAAGACTCTGATAGCCATAAAACTAAAATAATTCCTAAAACACACTCACATTGAGTCAAAAATAAATTTATAAATATATAATTAGCTTATATGATTCAATATAATGCATTTTGGGGATCTATTCTTTAATCATTTGAAAGAATTGAGCCAAGAAGTTTTGTCTGGGATCAAATAGATAAACTTTTCAAAAATTAGATAGCCAAATTCCTTCAGATCTCTAATATTCAATATATAGAGCAGGGACATTACATAATTTAATTAGGTATTTGTATATATATATATTATTGCAAGACCTGTGAGAAGTTTTAAGGGTTCCTAAAGGGAGAGCCATTCTGATCATTTATTAATTAAATTTATAGAATTTAAACTATCAGGGGAAAAACTAAATATTTTTTATTTAAAATAAAATGAAATAAACATCACTTACTCACCAGTCTGAATGCCAGCTGGAAAATTTCCCTTTTTATTTGATTTTTATTGCAGTAAGAACATATCAATAGGAAGTTGGATGACATAATCACTATAAAAAAGAAAAAAATATTTAATTATTAATAAGAACATTTAATATTTTGTTAAAAAATAGTTAATAAATACCTTTAATAGTTCATTCGAGCTTCATCGCCTCGCTTAGGGGACTCAAAGGGATCACGATGATGGAACACGAAATGGAAATCAGAATGAATTCTCAATTTCACCTATAATCAATCACTCTATTATTTTTTAATAATTATTTTAATGTTTGAAAAGAAATTTAGTGATTGTCAAATACCAGGAATAATTTTCTTCCCATGAAAATAAGATGTGAATGAACATCATCCTCTTCATCGACGTTAATCGTTTAATAAAAATATCGAGTTGAAATGATTTGATTTATTTCAAACAATATCTGAAATTAAAAATATTCTTTGGATTAGAATAATTAAAAGAATCATTTGAGAAAATATAAATATTCAACTTACATGTAAAAATAATTATTAGATGAGAACTGTCAAATTTTTATCATTGAAATTTTCATCCATCTCATGACCGATTTTAAAAATTTTATATTCATTTTGAAGCTCGTTTAATATAGAATAAATATCAATAAATCATTTCTATTAAAATGATTTAAATAATATGGATGATTTAGGATTAATTATTCACAAGACGGCATGCATGGCTCTCTTTGATTTGGAGGCATCATAGATAAAAGAAAAGAGACGCGAGATGCGCAGGTCCAGTCAGGCGAGCAAAGAGAATAAAAAAAGAAGACAAATAAAAATTATTTATTGCGTAATATTATTTTAAATTAAATAATGAATTTAACCTATTATTTATTTTGATTAAATATTATTAGTAATAATTAAAATAGTTTATATTATTAAATAATAATGATGGTTTATATATAATTTCAATTCTTACGAAATAAAAAAAAATGAATATTTATTTATTATAACCTCATAAAAAAATAAATAATTTTTTTAATAAAACTCTTTCGGTGTAATATTCACAATTTCTCTGTAGGCCTAATTATATATATTTTTTTTAAATTATTTTTCATTTCCTTATTTGACCTATGTAATTACATAAATGCATAAATTTCTGTGTTTTACTTTCTCTTACCTTATATATGAAATATATAGAGAGGGAAAGTATTACGATCATGTCAAAAATTCGATGTCGAGATTTTGATGAATATAGGCAATATATGCGGTCCAGGCATATTTATTTATACCATGTACCATGTATCCAAATGATTTAAATATACCTATATAAAACGGACTGCCTGGAATCCGAACCCGCGTCCCGTGGCTTTAAGACTATCAACCTACACCAAGCCCGAGGGCTTTTGAATATTTAAGAATTTATTACCCAAATTTAATTGTTAATTTTTCAATGACAATAAATTGTAATAGCCCTAGGTTTTGTAACAAATGATAGCCTGAAATAAGTTACAATTTTTCCAAATAAAAGGCTATTTCTGAATTTCCTTTGGTAGTTTTTTTTTTTTTTTTTTTTTTTTTTTTTAATTTTTATTTACTAATTAATAGAATTCACATACCGAAGACCACGAGTTGAGCAAAGACGTTAGTATACATTTTTAAGTTATATTTTATTAATAGTAGAATTCATGTATAAATTTATCGATGTGTAAACTGTCACAGATGGAATTAAACTCATATTAAACTAGAGTTGTGGTAGATTTGTAACTAACTTCTGTTTGCAAATTAAGGTCATGCTCTTATATGTGTGCTTGTTCCATATAAGCTATGTACTATTCTGTTGACACGTTCTGCAAGTTCAAATACTAATAAATAATAGAATAGATAGATCAGCCAAATATTGAACAATTTCCTTATATAAAATTCGCAAGTCCTGGTAGCTCCATTATCCCTTATTTATGCATTTCACTTTTTATTAAAATTTTGTTTAAAAAAAAAATCGGGGAATTTTTCAATCTTCTCTCCTTCGAACTCCTGTTCAGTGCCGGATTAAACAAGAAGGAGGCCCTTAGGGAGTCGAAATCTCGGGACCCTGTCAGCTAATAATTTTACTTATATAATTTTATTACACAACAGTTTCAGCCCCCCCCCCCTGAAATGTTCAAAATATCCCCACGGGGCTCGTGGGAAAAACGAAATTTATATTCATTTTAAAAATTGTCATAAAACTTAAATTATATTAAATTATATAAATTAATTTTAAAATATGTTTATAAAAGGGGGGGAGGTACCAGCGGCGTAACTAGCCTTTGAGGGCGGGGGGGGGGGGCAAAACTCAACTGGGGCGCCGTTTTTCGTTCGAGCTTTTTGTTAGTAGGCTATACGAATCTCATTTGACCTTTTTTACTTTCTCTTACCTATATGTATATGTTAATATACATATATATATAGGGGAGAGAGAGAGAGAGAAAGTATTGGATTCATGTCAAAAATTCGATGTCGAGATTTTGATGAATATAGCCCTACACGATTTGAGGTCCCCTAAATTCCAAAAAAGTGGTTTTCGCGACATGGTCTGTCTGTGTGTGTTCAATTTTAAGCATGAAGGAATTGAGCTACGAGGTTGAAATTTTATATTTAAGTTAGGCACCCACCTAGGGCGTGAAAATAAGCTTTTAATCAAAATCGGCCAAAGAGTACTAGTACTTTGCTGATGTACTTTTTCAGTTTTTCTCGATTTTCTCAAAATTTGCTCCAATGATTTTGATTAAAATTCAAAAAATATTTTCCCATACTTATAAATTTCACATCTTGAATTCTACTATATCGGCGGCAACTAACTATATGTCGACACGAGAAATCTGGTGTGACAAGCACAGAACACAACTTTCGCTTACTTTCGGTAAGCGAAAGTTGTGTGCTGTGCTTCGTCACACCAGATTTTTTTATAAAGATAGGGGACATGTTATATTGGTGCAATTTTAAAAAGTAAAATTCGTTATACATTTTTTTTTAAATTAATAGTATAAATACCATCCCTACCATTTCGTGTTCAATTTTTTTTTTAGTGTTTAATTAATAAAATAAAAAGATTTAAAAAATATGATAAAATAAAAATAATAGTAGTTTGGTTTCTTTCACTTTTTTTTTTTTTTTGTTTTTTTGTTAATTTCTTAGGTTTAATAATAAAATGTTTTGCGTGACAACTCCGCCCCCTCCCCGCCTTGTTTACTTCTCTAGCCCCACCATCTGACTTCTCACGGGACAAGTTCCCCTCCTTGGATGGGTGGGGATAATCAACATGGCGGACCACACACACAATTTTTGTACGCACGCGCATTGTTTTTTTTTTTTTTTTTTGATAAGTTAATGATGATGATGATCTTCATCATCATGTGGTGGTTGGTTGGTAGCTACTCCCTCCGCCAAGCACCTGTTGTTGTTCTCCCTTTTATCCGCCTTTTTGCCCTCCGAATCAAATTAAGTGATTGTAAACCGATCTTCTTTGCTTGTGACGTCATCAGCATCCTGTCATGTTTTATGGAAATCACCTTTAATTGTCTTTTCCTCTTGTGATTATCCAACAAAAAAAAAAAGAGGAACCTTCAAAGTGCTTGTTCAAATATTTTTTTTCTTATTATAACAATGAAATGCAAAAAAAATTCAATCTAAGATTCCAATTCCTCCCTCAGCAGAGAGGTTAGAGATGTTGGCAAATGTCAATATTGATAATCTAAAAGTCAAGTGGAGTGGGTTCGGACACCAGCCAATCCGATGAATTTATTTAAATCATTTGGATACTAAATGGTATAAAAAAATATGACTGGACCCTAATATTTATAATATTATTATAATGAATATCGACTAAAGTATGGCCTAAGATGGCGTAAAGGCTAAAAAAAGATTACAATATGATTATTGATATTTATTTGAAACGAATTGAGTCTCCTTTTACTTTCTCTTACCTATATATGTTAATATATGAGAGAAAGTATTGGTGTTATGTCAAAAATTCGATGCCAAGATTTTCATGGATATACACGTTTTGAGGTCTTCTGAATCCAAAAAAGTGGTTTTCACAGGTCTGTCTGTGTGTCTTTGAACAAAATATCTCAAGAACGAAAAGAGCTACGAAGTTGAAATTTTATATTTAACCGCCCAAGGTGTGAAAATAAGCTTTTGAACAAAATCGGCCAAAAAATCAATTGAAGTATTTCGATTTCCAAGAGCATTTAGGCACTAAGTTTTAATTATTAATTAAGAATGTTGCTTGAATTTCTCTGAATAAAAATAAATCAAAGATAAACTCACCAGATGAAAAG
>JAKCPI010019206.1:0-55393 GCA_023213315.1 Euborellia annulipes | reverse complement strand
TATTTCTAATAACAAATTTAATGACTCGCAAAAAGGTTTAATTAGATCTAATATTGCCAATGTTATGACAAATTACACTTATAATTCCAAAAATTATCAGTGTAATGCTCGCTCACGGGAGTTGATTTCGAACATTAGTAAAACTGTGAAATATAAAAAATCAAATCCTGATATCACATTTGTGCAATCGGACAAATCAAAAATGTCGGTAATTACCACCACAAGTTCCTATAATCAGAACATGTTGTCTCTGCTTGCGGATGGCGATACATATAAGGTGATCACTAACAACCCGATCAAAAAACTTGACAATGGAATTAACTTGTTCCTTAAAAAATGCCACAATGAACAACTGGTCGATGAACGTGTTTATAATAAGCTTAGGCCCAAACAGTCCAACATGGCTAGACTTTATGGCTTAATTAAAACCCATAAAGGAACAGCCCCTGATCATCCATACCGCCCCGTCGTCTCCACTATTAATTATAGCAATGCGAAATTGTCTAGATACATGGCTGATATTCTTAAAAATATTACCACCGATGACGAATTTAAGGTCTCTAATTCTAGAATGGCTAAGGATATATTGAGAGATGTGATCGTTCCCAATGATCACGTTCTCGTATCTTTTGATATCCAGTCCCTGTTCACAGCCGTCCCTCTGGACCTTTTCATGCGTTGCGTGGATGAGTATTGGGATGACATTAGCGTTTATACCACCTTTGGACTGAGTAGATTTAAAGAGGCCTTGGGCTTTTGTCTACATCACAATTATTTCTCTTTCAACGGTGTTATTTATTTGCAATTGAAAGGTTTGCCAATGGGTGGCTCTCTCAGCCCAATAGCCGCTGAAATTGTAATTAGAAAATTTTATTATTCTACTGTAAAGCCTCTCAACTTACTGGTTTACCTTCAATATGTGGATGATTCTATTTCAATTGTACCACAAAATCAAATAAACACGATCTTGGACAAATTTAACAACTTTCATCCAGATCTGAATTTTACCTATGAAATTGAAATGGACAGTAAAATATCGTTTCTCGACCTTTTGATCATTAAAAATCCTGGTGGCTCGCTTTCATTTGACCTTTATGTCAAGCCAACTGACAGTGGCAGATTTATCAATTATTTCTCACAATGTCCATTTATATATAAAATTAACACCTTGTATTATTTTTTTAAGACGGATTCATTCTCTTTGTGACGAGTCTTATATTGTGAGAAATATTGATGTTTTTAGAAGGGCGGCGTTGTCCAACTCTTATCCAGTGCATGTTATTAATTCGGTAATCAAAAATTTTAATCAAAAGAAGAATGCGCGGCTAGCACCCCCCACCACCTCTGTGTCTGTTAGCAATGATTCGCCATTCTTTTCTCTTTTTTATGTGCCAGGGCTGTCGGAGAAAATTCAAAAAATATTCAAGCTGCATAATGTCCATACGGCTTTATCATCCAGAGGCAATATTTCCTTTTTGTATAATAATAAGGATGTAGTCCCTCCCCATGAACAACATAACGTAATATACTTAATTCGTTGCCTTGGCTGCCCCAATCCCACTAAGGTTTATGTGGGGCAAACATCTCGCATGTTTTCGTTGCGAAAAAGGGAACATGAATTGAGTATAAAAAATATTAAAACATCGACAGCTCTGAGTTCTCATGCGATTGAATTTATGCATGGATTTGACTTTGACAACGCAGTCATTCTGATGAAGGTGGACAACACATATAAACGTCTGGTAGCAGAAAAATGTTTTATAAAAACATATGGACATAGGGCATTAAACTATCAGACTGATTGTATTGGCCTTAGTAATTAGGCCAGTCAATATCGACATTTAAATCGCAAAACGTAAAGTATTCCTGCATTTTTGGTATGTTATTTAGACCCCTTGGGGGAGTGCGGAACCACATTTTGCAATCAAAAAAAAGTTGTGCTTCCCGCGTAGTACGAGAAAAACTGCGCAATTTTCGCACTTTTTTTCAGTTTTTGCAGTTTAATTCAAAAACTATGGGCTTTTTGACATTAGTTGCTTATAGCATTTTTAAAGTGCATTAAATTTAAAACAATTAAAGCCAACTTGCAGCTCTGTATCTCTAATAGTTTTTGAGATATGATGATTGAAAAATGCACAAGATTTTCACAAATGTTACAATTTTCAGTTTTGCTTATGTTTAAAGCCGAATATCGGCTTAACCGCTCAAGATTAGAGAAAAGTTGTGATAAATTGATTTTTAGCACATTTAATTACCTTTCATTTAAGCGCGGTACGGGGTCAGTAACCCTTGTAGTTTTCTTGTAATCGTAAAAAAACAAAAAATTGCAGTAATAGTCCAGTCAAATTTCACATTAAATTCGCAAACGCGAATTTAACGCTGCATTTTTGGTATGTTATTTGGACCCCTTAGGAGAGTGTGAAACCACATTTTGCAATCAAAAAAAGTTGTGCCACCCGAGTAATACGAGAAAAACTTCAAAATTTTCGGACATTTTTCAGTTTTTGCAGTTTAATTCAAAAAATATGGGCCTTTGACATTAGTTGTTATTATCATTTTTAAAGTACATTAAATTTCAAACAATTGAAGCCAAACCACAGCTTTGTAAGTTTAATAGTTTTTGAGATATGATGCAATTTCATGTAGTGTTATTTAAAACTTGTATTATTGGAATTTTTTGTTTTTTAAATTTATAGGAGAACTATAAGAGCTAATGACCCCGTTTTGCGCTTAAATGAAAGGTAATTAAATGTGCTAAAACTCAATTTATCACAACTTTTCTCTTAGCATGAGCCGTTATGTCGATATTCGGCTTTAAACACAACAGAAATGTTACAATTTTCAATTTTATTTATGTTTAAAGCCGAATATCGACATAACGGCTCATGCTAAGAGAAAAGTTGTGATAAATTGAGTTTTAGCACATTTAATTACCTTTCATTTAAGCGCAAAACGGGGTCATTAGCTCTTATAGTTCTCCTATAAATTTAAAAAACAAAAATTCCAATAATACAAGTTTTAAATAACACTACATGAAATTGCATCATATCTCAAAAACTATTAAACTTACAAAGCTGTGGTTTGGCTTCAATTGTTTGAAATTTAATGCACTTTAAAAATGATAATAACAACTAATGTCAAAGGCCCATATTTTTTGAATTAAACTGCAAAAACTGAAAAATGTCCGAAAATTTTGAAGTTTTTCTCGTATTACTCAGGTGGCACAACTTTTTTTGATTGCAAAATGTGGTTTCACACTCTCCTAAGGGGTCCAAATAACATACCAAAAATGCAGCGTTAAATTCGCGTTTGCGAATTTAATGTGAAATTTGACTGGACTATTACTGCAATTTTTGTTTTTTTACAATTACAAGAAAACTACAAGGGTTACTGACCCCGTACCGCGCTTAAATGAAAGGTAATTAAATGTGCTAAAAATCAATTTATCACAACTTTTCTCTAATCTTGAGCGGTTAAGCCGATATTCGGCTTTAAACATAAGCAAAACTGAAAATTGTAACATTTGTGAAAATCTTGTACATTTTTCAATCATCATATCTCAAAAACTATTAGAGATACAGAGCTGCAAGTTGGCTTTAATTGTTTTAAATTTAATGCACTTTAAAAATGCTATAAGCAACTAATGTCAAAAAGCCCATAGTTTTTGAATTAAACTGCAAAAACTGAAAAAAGTGCGAAAATTGCGCAGTTTTTCTCGTACTACGCGGGAAGCACAACTTTTTTTTGATTGCAAAATGTGGTTCCGCACTCCCCCAAGGGGTCTAAATAACATACCAAAAATGCAGGAATACTTTACGTTTTGCGATTTAAGGCCTTTTTTTTTGTCTTTATTGACTGGCCTAAATGTATATTTGTCCATCTTAAATAATGTAGACGCCCAGATGTAAATATTATAAAAATTGTTTATAACTTTGTTTGTAATTTGAGAATATATTATGAATTAATTTATAAAATTGTCAATTGCAAATAAATAATATGTTTTCAAATAGGTCAAATGCACGCTTTTGTGAGATTTCGTTTTTATTAAGATGTATTATGGGTCAATGTACTGAGGGTTCATTGCTTCCCCAGTATTTATCATATAATAACTGTATTTGATAATTAAATTTTATATACATTTGAGACTTGGCCGTGTTGACTAATGAGCATCATACAACTAATATGCAAATTTTGTATATTTTTTATATAATTTTGTATATGTTTATATATAACAACTCTATCTGCATCTCAATGGTGTGCATCTTGAGATTGCCAATAATGTAAGATCTGATGTTTTTTATAATTTAAAAAATATTTTATGTTGTTGTATTACAATTATTTTTTATGCTCATTTCAGCTCTAAAGAACTGATGATGGTTTTATCTAATTAAACCCGAAACGTTTTCTGATTGGAGATTTTTATTCGATAGAGGCTCCTTTTTTGGCTGACATCCTCTCTTCCTTCATCATTCTAATTGCTGAACAGCCACTTCTATTATCAACATCTTTATTTAAGTAAATTGAGGGAGACAAGAAAAATGCGTTGTTATACAAACAAAAATTTCGTTAGATACACAATGTAAACAATGTAAATATAAACATAAACACAAACAAAAGTCACTTTGCATTTCAACATATATATATATATGAAATACAGTATATATAATTTTTTAAACAAAATCACAATTTTTAATTATAATTTTATTTTATTTCAGCTTTTCTTGGCCAACGGACGCGTATTACGTTTCGACTCTCTTATTGAGTCATCCTCTGGGCCTACAATAATAAATACAAGAATGATTATCTTTTGTCATGTTCAAGTACATTATGTAAAATTTACAATTTATACTTATTTAAAATCGAGATGATTTTTTTGTTATTTTTTATTTAAAAACATGTTAATGAATATAATTTTAATTCAATTATAATTGTTTTTCATTATTATTAATTAATTATTGAATTATTGAATTAAAATTATATTCATTAACATGTTTTTAAATAAAAAATAACAAAAAAATCATCTCGATTTTAAATAAGTATAAATTGTAAATTTTACATAATGGACTTGAACATGACAAAAGATAATCATTCTTGTATTTATTATTGTAGGCCCTGAGGATGACTCAATAAGAGAGTCGAAACGTAAAACGCGTCCGTTGGCCAAGAAAAGCTGAAATAAAAATAAAATTGTGATTTTGTTTAAAAAATTATATATACTGCATTTCATATATATATATATATACAAAAAAAATTTACTCTCCTAAATCCAAGAGCGGCGAATACAACCTGATCCTTCATTTAAGTTTATTAAAGTGAATTTTGCTTTTAGACCTTTCAAGCCGTGACGTTAATTTTTTTTTTTTAATGGACGTTCAATTCTTCTTTACCGGGATCAAAATTGATATGCTTTCAGTACAGAACACATCCTGCTGAGCAAGCCGTTATTTTTTATCATTTTTTGTTTGGAAGATATGAATTTTTAAAATTTTGGTTTTGAAAAAAACCTAGTTTTGAGAAAAATGAGTTTAAAGTTTGTTTGGTCCCTTTTCTCTTATTTCACTTTTGTCTTGATTTTTCAATTTTTTTTATAGAAAATACTATATTCTGATGAATCGAATATTTCATTATATGAGATGAAGAACTAGAGAATCGGAATTAGAAATAAAAAAAAAACGATTGATTTGATCTTTTTTAGTAAACCGGTTCTCCTGAAAATTTAGCCCAATGAAGTTGTGGACGGTCACATATACCATATATATATATATGAATTTTGAACAAAGAAATATATTAATATATTTGTATTAGGATGGAGAAAAAGACAAGAACCATCACTGAACGTTGCTAATCGTCACACAAATGACAATTCTAGCGTAACAAAATTCAAATAGATAAATCTTTTTTTCTTCACACTTTTTTTTTCCACATTCAACTGGCAATGAATATCTTTAAACAGGGCAAAATCCATTAAAAAAAGACCGCTGTTCCTACAAATAGAAAGATCGTTATCCTCAATCAAGGGCGGATCCAGAGGTGTTTCTCGGGGGGGGGGGGGGTAATCTGGGAAAAATTTTGTTTTTCGCGGAACCAAAAATTTTTTCATGTGCCGTTCGCGGAACCAAAAATTTTTCCCATCCGGAAAAATATTTTACCTTTTTTTTTAGAGACCCAAAATTTTTCCCGCCCGCGGAACCAAACATTTTTTCATGTGCCGTTCGCGGAACCTAAAATTTTTTCGTGTGCCGTTCGCGGAACCAAAAATTTTCCCCGTCCGGAAAAATATTTTACCTTTTTTTTAGAGACCCAAAATTTTTGCCGCCCGTGGAACCAAAAATTTTTTTCTGTGCCGTTCGCGGAACCAAATTTTTCACATGTGCCGTTTGCGGAACCAAAAATTTTTCATGCTCCGTTCGCAGTTTCTTAAATTTTTCCCGTTTTTCAAATCTCGGGGGGGGGGGTAATTACCCCCTTTACCCCCCCCCTGTATCCGCCCTTGTCCTCAATCCGATGTAATTTTCAAAAATTGAATCTATAAAATAGATTATGGAACGTATCTTCGAATTTTAAATCTTAAAATCTTTAAATCTGAAAATAATTTTTTTTAAATCCCACCTTTTGTTGAAATACAACAGCCACTCAGTCATTCAAAAAATTGCTCGCTGTGGCTAATATTCGCACCTCCCCTTCCGTGCCTTCCAATTCGGAAAACTCAGTCTTAAATAAAGTCATAATTTAATTTACGCAGGTTTTTATGCAGGCCAGCGGCCTGAGCAAAACTGCTCAGTTTCCTTAGTTTATCGCTCAATAACTGCAGTTCTGCTGTGTCGCTTGAGCGTGTTGCCTACAAAATTTAAAGAAGAGGAACAATGTAAATCATGTTGAAAGAAGTGAGAAAACAAGAAGGAAATGCAGTCAATGTATTTTCTTTATTATCAGCCCACGGCTAACGTTTCGATCCCAGGGTTTCATCAGAGCTGGGGCTGTGTCAAAAAAGGCATATATATATACTTTCCCCGAACGGGAGGACCTCAAGTGAAATAATAAAAACTGCTATTATCGTTAAAGTATAAATGGCCTTTCTCGTTGTATGTGAGAGGTACGAGTCGGCTTTCGATGATGGTCCAAACCCTGGGATCGAAACTTTAGCCGTGGGCTGATAATCACTAAAGAAAATACATTGGCTGCATTTCCTTCTTGTTTTCTTACCTCTTTCAACATCTACTCTACAGAGATATAGATCCCCCTGTTACAACAATGTAAATTGTGAAATAGTATAAGTACAATATTTATTTTGTATTTAATTGCGCTAGAATAGTCATCTGTGTTATTTGTGAGACATTTTGTGTTGTAACCCACCTCGCACTCACACTGCTATTTTCAAAAACGAACAATTTTTTTTCCATTACGTCAGCTTATATTAAAAACATTTAGTCTACCTATAACTAATTTTTGTCTTCTTTTTTAGATAAAAAACCGATTAAGAAGAGCGGAAAATATCATCAACAACGTATACAATGTACATTTTGCAACAGAAAATTCAATTATCCCCATACTCTTGAAATTCATCTAAAAAAGCATCGAGGAGAAAAACCTTTTACATGTAATCTTTGTAATAAAACATTTTCTCAAGCACAATCATTTCGGATGCATCTACTCAATCATTCTGGTGAAAAATTCTTCCAATGTGAAGTTTGTGATAAAAAGTTTTCATATTCTAGTACACTTAAAAAACACCGAATGGTTCATACTGGTTTAAGACCATTTGAGTGTGAAGTTTGTAATAAAACATTTACACAATCAAATTCCCTTAAAATACATTTACTTATACATTCTGGTGAAAAACCCCATAAATGTGAAATTTGTGGAAAATGTTTTACCCATGCTCATACTCTTAAACTTCATATGAAATTTCATACTGGTGAAAGACCTTTTGAATGTGATATATGTAATAAAAGATTTACACTTCAAATTCATCTTGAAAATCACACTCGAATTCACACCGGTGATAAACCATATGAATGTGATATTTGTAATAAAATCTTCTCGCAAGTGTCACATCTAAGGAGACATTATCAAACGCATACTGGCAACAAACCGCATAAATGTGATCAATGTGATAAGAGTTTTTCACATTTAAGTAATCTTAAACAACATCAAAGAACTCATAGTGGAGAAAAACCTTTTCAATGTTCTTTTTGCTATAAGGGATATCCTTATCAAAATTCGCTTAAAAAGCATATCCAACAAAACCATAGCGATCTAATACCAAATCAAGATGAGATGTTAAATAACGACCAAAATGATCAAATAATAAATTATCAATGTGAATCTTTATTAGATAATGATCAAGAAATAAACGAAAAAATTATATTTAACGATCAAAAATTAAATAACGATCCAACATTAAATATGGAACAGGTAATTACATGAATTTATTATAATTTTTAATTGAATTGACTCAGGGAGGAGATTCTTCATTTTATAATTTGCAAAGTCAGAGCCAAATATATATATGGGGCATTCCACGCCAACTCGACCACTTTTGAACCCGACCATTTTTGATTTGGCTGAAACTTTGTCATCTTTTTGTACCCTATTGAAAACGTGTTTGAGAATTTTTTCAGATTTTACGACCCAGCCAAAACAAAGTTATAGCATTTTCAAAAAGCATCGATTTTTTTTTTAAATAACCGTAAAACTGTCAAAAATTAACTTATCGGGACGTTTTTTTTTTGAAATTTTTGTCTTTAAATGTAGTTTTCAGAAAAAAATATGACAAAATTTTACAGATTCATCTTGAACGTTTTTTTTTGACATTTTCGGAAAAAAAACAAAAATTTCGGGATGAATGACACTTTTTTTTTTAAATTTTTTTTTTTATAAAAAACTTTGATTTTTTCTACAAATGCTCTGAAAATTTCAGAGTGGGATTATTTTGCGTTCTATTTTTTTTTATTTTTGAAAAAAAAAAAATATTTTTTCTCCGCTTATTTATCATGATGGTGCTCTTAAATTCTTCCAGGATTGACTGAGATTCTAGAAAATTGAAGAAAAATAATAATAATAATAGTTAGGGGTGATGAAAATCGAGAAAATTCCATTTATCCTGAAAAAATTAGAAATTAGTTGTGTATTCAACTACTGAAGTATTTGATGCGTCAAGTAAAAGCTTAGAAACATGGGCGTAACTAGGGGGGTGCCGGGGGCCTGGCCCTCCCCAGAAAGCTCCTTGCCCCAAGAAAAATTAAAGGGGGGGCCATGGGACCAGCCATCTTACGGTGGGCCTGGAAAGCCCCATATTTTCTCAATTTTTCTTGGGGCAAGGAGCTTTCTGGGGAGGGGGCAGGCCGCCTCGGCACCCCCCTAGTTACGCCCATGTTTCTAAGCTTTTCCTTGACGCTTCAAATAGTTCAGTAATTGAAAAACAACTAATTTCTAATTTTTTCAGGATAAATGGAATTTTCTCGATTTTCATCACCCCTAACTATTATTATTATTATTTTTCTTCAATTTTCTAGAATCTCAGTCAATCCTGGAAGAATTTAAGAGCACCATCATGATAAATAAGCGGAGAAAAAAATTTTTTTTTTTTCAAAAATAAAAAAAAAATAGAACGCAAAATAATCCCACTCTGAAATTTTCAGAGCATTTGTAGAAAAAATCAAAGTTTTTTATAAAAAAAAAATTTAAAAAAAAAAGTGTCATTCATCCCGAAATTTTTGTTTTTTTTCCGAAAATGTCAAAAAAAACGTTCAAGATGAATCTGTAAAATTTTGTCATATTTTTTTCTGAAAACTACATTTAAAGACAAAAATTTCAAAAAAAAAAACGTCCCGATAAGTTAATTTTTGACAGTTTTACGGTTATTTAAAAAAAAAATCGATGCTTTTTGAAAATGCTATAACTTTGTTTTGGCTGGGTCGTAAAATCTGAAAAAATTCTCAAACACGTTTTCAATAGGGTACAAAAAGATGACAAAGTTTCAGCCAAATCAAAAATGGTCGGGTTCAAAAGTGGTCGAGTTGGCGTGGAATGCCCCATATATACTTGTTTAATTTATTCTCTCTGATAAAACACTTCGTACTTATAGAAATATAAAATATTAATAAATAATAACGTGTTATATAAATGCCTTGTCAGTTATTAGTGTGGAGAATTTTTTGCTGAACCTGAATTGTATTCATACTCAGAATTATAAACTCTAATCGCTTCCTCAAAAAAAAGAACGAAATTTTTAGATTTCGTTTATTAACTTTTATTTTTACCCGTCCTCGCCACTCTCCTGGCGTACGACATGTTCAAATTTTGATATATTAATATGAAAATTAAATTCTTTTTTCTTTATTTTATTGGCCGACTTGAAGTGCTAATTAAATTTAGTCCTATAAGACATCATCAGGCCTCAATTCAAGAAGATCCGTTACGTTTTTTTCTTTCATCATTCCTAACAACCTAAACTGTGTCATCATGTACATGTATATATAATATATACCGAAACTCCTCTACAACGCTGATTTTTCGGCAAGGATGTAGGAAGGGAAAAAACAAAAACAAAGTATTAATCGATTTTAATCTGGAAGTTTACTTGTAGATCCCGCAGGTCTTATTCAGGAATATCAAAACAAATGATTGTTTTAAATTTTATTATTTATTGCTAAGCGACTGGATTCTGTACAGAAATTAACAGTTTCGGAGTTCAATTGTCCACATCCTGAGGCTGTAACAAAGATTTTACATTTTTATACCTTCTGAACATGCCACTATCTCTTTATAAATATTGTCTAATGTTAACATATATAAAATTTTTTTATAAAATCGTAGTCAGATTGATAAAAAATATTTAATATAAAAAATTCTTTCAAAATTAATTAACATTTCTTTTAATTATCTATTTTTAAAATTTATCTAATTTAATCATCTTAATTTAGTACCTTGCATTTTTTTAAATCCTATGCTTTTCTTGGAAAACATGAAATTTTCCTTGGATATCATCTGAGATGGGAATTTAGAACAAATACACCAATTTTTCTTTTTCTGATACAGCTGGCTGAATTTGTCTGTTTAATCAATTTCTCGTACAAATCCAGTTCTCTTTTAAAAACAAAGTCTTTTCCTTTCCTACACCCTTGTCGGAAAATCAGCCTGATAGACGAGTTTCGGTCTATAATTATCTCGGCATCACTCATCAAGCTTCAAATATGATTAGTTTTTTGAGATGTTAGAATGAAGAATATGTCTTATAAGACGAAACTTGGATTAAAGCTTCAAGTCGGCCAATAAATTTAAAAAAAAAAAAAATAATTTAATTTTTTTCTTATTAATATATCAAAATTATAGTTAATAAAATACAGATGGGCGTTTTTTTGTTTTTTTTTTTTTTTTAACACTCACTTTTTTCTCATTCACATTCACATTCACAAAGTCTTTTCGGCAGCTTAGGCCATTTAAGACTTTGACGATAACCGTTAATTATTAATATATCTATTGGGGGGTCCAGGCATTTCTATTTAAGTCATTTGGTATCCAAATGCCTTAAATAAAATCATCGGACTGCCTGGGTCCGAACCCGCGATGTTCGGTATAGAATGTAGGCACGCTACCAACTACTCCAAGCCCCGTGGGCATGGGCGTATTTTGTTTACTGACAATATAAAAACACAATTCACGGGCGTGAGATCCCTTGTTTTTTGCTGTATATATTTGATATCATTCATTGACGCCTTTCGCATTAAAATTTTAATTAAAATTTAAAAAATTAATCATTAACAAAAAACGCATCGGCCATTCATCATTCTGTGGTCATAAAGTTAAAATTTTTGCAAACAAACCACAGCAAAACCCAAATCAGTCTTTTATTAAGTTTAATTTAGATCTGTCAATCATTCGCCACCTGGCATTTTTCAAGATTGACCTGAGGAAGGACGCGATTTGCGTCCGAAACGTCGGCAATCGAAATAAAATTAGATAAAGATTGATTAAATTTTTGTCTGATTTCTTTCCTGGCTGCCATCCTACTCGTATCTGTTAATAGTTCAGCCATCATCTCAATTTGATAAGAATTTATTTTATTGTTCATAAAACAATCTTAGAAAAATCTTTCTGGCGTGTTAAAATCACTTTGGGAATTTTTTTCGATTGAGTAAAAAAACTCCTCTCCACCTCCATCCTCATCCTCTCCTAGTTCCGGCCCTGTCTACCTTACTTTTGGAAATGTCTCCAAAAGGAGAGCCGAAACGTCGACTCAACCCGAGAGAACTTATCTTCACATTTCCCCGGTCGCGGAACCCTTCCAGAACATACTTATATTTATGTGAAGATCAATTTTCTCGGGTTGAGTCTCTTATTAAATATATTCTATCTAAATAGTTGGATTTATATTTCCAAGTCTAAATACAAAATTTGAGACCCCTAGATTATTAGAAAGGCTTAACTACCAAATGTTGTCAATAGAGATAAAGGAGTAATTTCTTTTTGGGCAAGACACTTGACAGAAGTCAACACGTCATTCAAATATAAATTGCCCATTGCTTATGTCAATGTGTTTCACATGCTACTATTTATAAAAATAAATTTTTCTAATATTGAATTTTATTTTTAAAGTTGACATTTGTAATAGTTTATATATATATATATTATTATTATTTCTCTGGTATGGTGTTTTTTTTTATTTTTGTGAAGGATTTTTGTTAAATTATTTAATTATAATTTATATATATATATATAAAGAAGTTTATTAAGAATATAAATAAATGAGTTTTTATCTCTCTAATATTTTTTTTTTTTATTATTTTCCTCTCCTAAACGAAGGGGCTTCAGGTCATTTCGGCCAGCCTACCCTATCAATTGTCAATTAACCTCTCTAATATCTCTTGTATTTAAATATGAATGAATAAACTAAATATTTAAACTGTGAGTGAATGAGCTTTAGTTTTTCTATTCAATTTTAAATGGATAATATTTAAGCAGCTAGGCCCTGAAATCAGTTTAAAAGACGCAATTTTTGTCTCTTGAATTGACAATCAGGGTCTTAGCGAGAACATTTTTTCGGATTTGTTGTTATGGATTTTCTACAGGGCCGGATTGGGATGTTGCAGCGGCCCGGGAATATTCTAGCTCGACCGGCCTTATCTATAGTATATTAAATATATCTATATATTATAATCGCGGAGTGTCCGCCCGTCAGTCACGCTCTGTTTGACCAACTTCCCGTTAAAATTTTGAAAAGAAATTTCGCAGTCTTATAGAGGACGTTATGGGCGAGGGTCCGCCGCAGGGGTGCTCAAGCCAGCTGAGTGGGGTCCAGAGGGTTGTAGCCACCCTGTCTAGAGCCCGCCCAGGGCGGTCTGCACGGCTTCTTATCTTCTCTATTTATTTCAATTGAATTGGTAGCCAATCTAATTGAAATACATTTTTGTCGCATGTGACTGTCATCTTGTGACTTTCATCATGTACATTCATCATTTAATACTTTTTTAAGTGAGATAATTTAAGGCAAAAAAATTTATTATTCTCCTCTGCCTCCCCCATGGGCAGCGGCGTAACTAGCCTTTGAGGGCGGAGGTGGTCGAAGCTCAACTGGGGCGCCGATTTTCTTTTTTTTTTAGTATTCAAATCTTGTTCGAGCTTTTTTTTTTTTTTTTTTTTGATAAAAAAATAAATAATTTAAAATTTAAAAAAAAACAAAAAGGAAGGGGGGGACAAAAAAAAATAAAGGGGGGGGGGGGGGGAAACCCCCCCCCCCCCCCCCCCCCCCTGGACTCCCCCCCCACCAAAAGGAGGGGTACAATATATTATTAAAGGAAGAATACAACAACCCACCCCCGGGGAGGTGGGGGGGGAAGGACAATTTTTTGAAAATTTGGGATTATTTCTTTTTTTTTTTCAAAAAAAAAAAATTATTTTTGGTCAAATTGTATATTTTATTCAAATCAAGGGCGGATACAAGGGGGCGAGGGGGGTTAAGTGGGTAATTACCCCCCCCCCCCCCGAGACTTGAGAAAAAATATATTTTTTCGGGAAAAAAATTGTATTTTTTTAAAAACTAATACTTAAAAATTTGATTTGTATATATATTCTGGTAAACAACTACAGAATGCACCTTTAAATTACTGATAATAAGAAAAAATTGTGTGCTGTGCGACCAGTCACACCAGCCCCCCCCCGAGTAACTCCTCTGGATCCGTCACTGTTTCAAATACCCTTAAAACGCCTTAAATGTTTTTGTCTAGTTTTATTAAACAAATATTTCTATTTACGCTGGTTTCTTTCTTCCACAAACATAACCTCATTTTTCTATTCATTAATATTTTCTATTTAAATTAAAGAATAGTTTTTTTTTTTTTGCTTTAGTTAATGCATAAAAAAAAGTTGAATGTAAACATGACTGTCTACAGAACAAGAAACTTTTCTTAATATTCGAATTTAAATTTCCTCTCATCTTTTCTCAAGATAGTTAACAAAAGTGACACCAGAGGCAGCACTTGTCGAGAGCACCTTGTTAGTTAGGCAATACGCTTTCCACAGAAGATCAATTTGATGTCTATCTAATAGGGATTCATATTTCCGTTCGACTCACAACAATTATGAACAAAGTTTGTTAAAAAATCAAAATTTAATGATAAAAATGGCATTTTGCTTAGAAGTTAGAGCTATTCTTGTGTATATGGATAGCATTGTATCCTTTTTTTTTTAATTAAAAAAACTCACTTTTTCACACACACACACACACACACACACATACACAGTCTTTTTCGGCAACTCAGGCCATATAAGACTTTTAACGATACTCGTAATTTATAAACGATATATATTGGGGGTCCAGATATCCAAATGGCCTGAATAAAATCATCTAACTGCCTGGGTACGAACCCGCGACCTTTTGTACAGAAGGCCAGCACGCTAGCCTATACCAATGCCCGAGAGCGCGCTGTATCCTGACTTTGATAACTGTTTTGTTTATAATATCATTAATAATTAACAGATTTGAACGAATGGATTGAACGACCCCGAAACTGTGATAATCTGCAGAAAAAACAGTCGCAATAAAATCCCAACATACAAAAAAACATTTTGTTTTTAATCATAACTCACCTTGTCCACCTGAAGTGAAAGACGAGTAAACTTCCTCAAAAAGTAGATTCTTTTATATATATAGAATGAATGATTTTTGGAAAGAACTATAGAACATAGTAAATAGGGTCTATATGTTTTTTGCATTCAGGGATCGGAAAAATTCTATTAGGGGCAGGGCCGGAACTAGGAGATTTTTTTGGGGAGAGCAAAATTAAATTTGCCGCCCCCTCCTTAAAATTTTCTCTGATCTCAAAAATTTTTCTGCGGAAATTTTTTTCCGTCCGAAAAAAATATTTTACCTTTTTTTAGACAAAATTTTTGTCGCCCGCGGAACCAAAATTTTTTTCGTGTGCCGCCCGCGGAACATTTTTCTCTTGCGCGGAACCAAAATTTTTTCCCAGCCGAAAAAATATTTTACCTTTTTTTAGACAAAATTTTTTGCCACCCGCGTAACCAGAAATTTTTTCTTTCTTTAATTGCCGCCCCCCTGATATCTGCCGCCCGGGGCACGTGCACCCACTGCCCCCCCCTTGATTCGATCCTGATTAGGGGCGTCCAAAGTTGACAAATTCGATTTACCGTCTTTTGCACCACTAAACCTTCTCAGATTGGACTGAAACTTTATATTTCTATGTTTTTTTTTAGCTATCTGCATATTTTGAATGTGTAACCCTTTAAATAAATCTAGACAATTTAAAATAAGAGCCCCTTTAGATCATAAAATTTAATTTTCTCTAGATCTCTAAAACTAGTGCTGATGGGGCAAAACTGATGCTTTTTTGGAATCAGGGCTACGCGTATACGCTAGGGATTGAAAAGTCGACTGTGATTTTAGTCAAGAATCGATCTTTTACTGAAAATAATTGACTTTTTAAAATCGAGTTGAGTCTTAAGCGCCCCATACACGCCGTACTTTAGTACCCGAGCCTGGGTCTCCTCGCCTCCAAACGAGCCAAATCCCGTCCGTGTGTGGGCTTTCACGAGCCGAGCCGAGCCTGGACAGATTCTTTTGGGCCTTCTGTCCGGCTCGGCTCGGGAGCAGATCCGCAAGTGTGTGGGCTCCCACCAAGGGCGGATACAAGGGGGGAGGGGTAAAGAGGGTAATTACCCCCCCCCCCCCAAAGATTTGAAAAAATACTTTTTTTCGAAAGAAAAATGTATTTTTAATGTAAAATTTTAAAAATTAATACTTGAAAATTTGATTTGTATTTATATTCTGGCAAACAAGTACAGAATGCGCCTTTAAATTACCGAAATTAAGAAAAAATAGTGTACTGTGCGACGGGTCACACCAGATTACCCCCCCCGAGAAACACCGCTGGATCCGCCCTTGGCTCTCACGGATCGGGCTCGTGCCTCAGATAGGGTATTTTAATTTATTTTTGGCTCTGTTCGGCTCCTGAAAGTCCACACACGGGCGGATTTGGCTTGTTTGAAGGCTCGCGAGCCCGGCTCGTTCTTGTGTGTGGTGAAAAATTGCCGGATCCGGCAAAGTATGGCGTGTGTATGGGGCCCTTTAGAATAAATTCTCACTGGACGATTTCGACTTTTTACTTTCTCTTACCTATGTATATATGTAATATATATATAGAGAGAAAGTATTGGATTCATGTCAAAAATTCGATGTCGAGATTTTGATGGATATACACGTTTTGAGGTCTCCTGAATCCAAAAAATCTGGTGTGACTGGCGCACAGCACACAACTTTCTCTTACCCTTCGGTAAGAGAAAGTTGCCACTGTGCTGGTCACACCAGATTTTTGTGTCGAGATATATTTAGTTTCCGATAGCACCTTAGTTTCAAACTTGCATTTTAAATGTTGACTGCTTCAAATAAACTATGGTTATTTTTCAAAATTTTAATCTCATATTTGGACATTTTATACACAATATAGAATCGTAAATAAATACAAAATTTCATAAGAATTGGAAAAAAAAATTTTAAATGCGTAAAAAGTTCCAAAAGGGGACCCCCTTTTGAATCGAAATTAACATACAAATCCCTATAGGAAATTAACATTGTTCCTATGCGAAGATAAGGTGGAAAGGGAATTTAAAAAGAGTAGAGAGAGACGATAATGTTTGCAAGTGGGAGAGAGACATATATGTTTTCTTTGAAACAATTAAAGACACAAATAAATTTAAAAAAAAATGGGAATTTAAATAATAATTGATTTTTTTTTATTTTTTTTATATTAAAAGTCATTTCGGCTGCAGAGGCCATTTGACTTTTATAAATTTATTGATTATTTTATTTAATACATGTATCGATGGCTTCCGGCGGGCGTTCAATGGTCTTGTTTTTCGGGGGCCACCTATCCCGATTTTCAGCACCACTTGGCGTTGATTTTTAATCTAATAAAAAGAAAAGATTTAAATTCCGTTACCATGGCAACCATTTCTATCTTTCCTATGAAGAACAAGAGTAAAGTGGTCTTCAGAAGATTTCAACGGCAAAATGAGAATATACATTTTAAAGAGCATCTAAAAAATAGTTCATTTATGAATTTTAAAAAAAATCCTTGGAGGGAATTTTGAGAAAATCGAAAAAAACTGAAAAAGTACATCAGTAAAGTACTAGTACTTTTTGGCCGATTTTGTTCAAAAGCTTATTTTGAGATTCTTCAAAGGTACCTAAGTTAAATATAAAATTTCAATCCGGTAGCTCAACTCCTTCATGCTAAAAATCTGTCCACACACACAGACACACACACACACACAGACCAATTTGCGGGACCCACTTTTTTTGGACTCAGGGGACCTCAAAACATGTATATCCATCAAAATCTCGACATCGAATTTTTGACATGATCGCAATACTTTCTCTCTCTATATATTTCATATATAGGGTACGAGAAAGTAAAAAGTGGTTTTCGCGACATGGTCTGTCTGTCTCTGTGTGTGTGTGAACAAAATATCTCAAGAACGGAAAGAGCTAGGAGGTTGAAATTTTATATTTAAATTAGGCACCTCCATGGGACGTGACACGAAGCTTTTGAACAAAATCGACCAAAGAGTACTAGCACTTTACTGATTCACTTTTTCAGTTTTTTTCGATTTTCTCAAAATTTGCTCCAACGATTTTTTTTAAAATTCAAAAATCAATTATTTTTTAGATTCTCTTTAAAATGTATATTCTCATTTTGCGATTGAAATCTTCTGAAGACCACTTTACTGTTGTACTCCATAGAAAAGATAGGAGAAATGGTTGCCATGGTAACAAAATATAAATTTTACATCTTGAATTCTAATATATCGGCGGAAACTAAATATATGTCGACACGAAAAATCTGGTGTGACAAGCACAGAACACAACATTCGATTACCGAAGGTAAGAGCAAGTTGTGTGCTGTGCGACCATTCACACCAGATTTTTATAAAACTATTCAAAATAATTCTGAAAATAAAAAATATTTTTCCATATGTGATAGCTGATGGTACTATAGATATACAGTCAAGGTAAAAATTAATGTGTTATTTTAGATATGGGAACTTATTATTACATTCATAAAAAAAAAATAATAATAACAATAAGATTTAAAATGAATAAAATTAATTATTAAATTATTAATTAAATATTAAAAGAAAAGAAGAGATGAGTTAACCTCCCTCTTGCCCCCGGGACTGGCGTAGTATGTAGCGTGCCTACCTCCTATACCAAACGTCGCGGGTTCGGACCCAGGCAGTCCGATGATTTTATTTAAGCCATTTGGATACCAGATGGCTTAAATAGAAATGCCTGAACCCACAATAGATAATATATCATTACAACGGTTATCGTCAAAGTCTTAAATGGCCTCAGTTGCCGAAAAGACTGTATGAATGTGTGTGTAATGAGAAAAAAGTGTGAATGTTTAAAAAAAAAAAAAAAAAAAAAACCTCCCTCTTGTAGTTGCAAAGAATCTAGATGTAGATCATATATAAATATATATATATCTATATACAATATCGACTCTACATTGTTGCAGGGAATAGTTGGTCCCCTCAGAGACAAGACAAATATTTCAAAAACTATCGATAAACAAAAAACATTTTACTCTAAAAGAATTTATAATTGAATTTTTTTTTTTTTTTTGTGACAGAACGGAATTTTGTTTGAAAATATTTGAGTTTCAGTATCTAAAAGAAAGACTGGTTAAATGAATCTTTTATTTAATTGGCTAGCCGTTATTCTCTCCTTTCTTTCTCTTTGAATGTTTCGAGTCAAAGTAATTCTTTGTTTGAGAAACGCGATTAGCTTTTAGACTTTGAAGTTTTTTTTTCTCTCTTTCAAATAAAATTGAATAATTATCTCGAGAGAAAGAAGAAGAAGATGGAATTAAAACAAGAAAAAAAAAAAGAGAATGAATTCTTTATGAAAAATTAAATGATATCATTTTAAAATCAGTAGTGGGGAAGAAGAAAAAGGATTTTTTTTTTTTTTAAATTTAGAATGAAAAATTCGATGTCGCGATTTTAATGGAAATACACGTTTTGAGTTTAAAAAAAAAAAGAACAAAATATCTCAAGAAAGAAAAGAGCTACGAAGGTTGAAATTTTATATTTAGGTTAGGCATTCCCTCTGTGACGCAACACAAAGCTTTTGAACAAAACGGGCCAAAGAGTACTAGTTTTTTTTAGACTCCGTTTCTATTTATTTCAATTTATTGGTATCCAATTAAATTGAAATAAATTTTTGTCACATGAGACGGGATGCGAACCCGCGACCATGGGCGTAACTAGGGGGTGCCGGGGAGGCCCCCCCCTTCCCAGAAAGCTCCCTGCCCCAAGAAAAATTGAGAAAATAAAAAATTCCAGGCCCAACGAAGGGTAGCTGGTCACATGCCTCCCCCCAGCCAAATTCTCTAGTTACGCCCATGCCCGCGACTCTTGGTACCGAAGGCCGGCACGCTAACCCCTACACCAAGGCCCGAGGGCATAAAAATTAATTAAATATTTAAACAAATAAATAAACAAGGCTTGTGTTTCTAATTTCACCCCTTATACTGAACTTTAGGTCTTAACTACGATCTGGGCTCTTTTTTAATCATATGATTAGATGTAAAAAGGGATAGGTAGTTAATTAGAAGTGAAGCAACCGGCTCTAAAAGTATTGTCTTCAAATTTTAAATTTTGATCACGTATTTTTTTTTTTTTTTTTATTTCTTCTACTTTAGATAATAGTTTTGTATATAAAGCAATTTTTTTTTTTTTTTTTTGACAAGAAAATATTTATTTCCAATCCGGAAGAAGCAATTTTCCTGTGCGGTTATCTGCTGAGAAATAACTTTTATCGGTACATTTCTTTTCGCTTATCTTTATTTGGCTGGACCCCCTATCTTTAAATTCCAATTACACGGACTGGAGCTTCTTCTTCTTCTTCTTCTCTCTCAACAAGACCCTTGCTGCTCTGCTTTGGTTTATTATATATATTTGGGTCGGCCAAAATCCTCTCACGCGTGGTTTCCTCCACCCCCACCCCCACATAAACTTGCCTTATACACACACACACACACACACACTCCTTATTGTGTCTCTGACTGTTTATTATGTTTTAAATCCCGGGGTTTTTAATCTGCATAAATTTAATTTAAAATATGTTTATGAATAAATTCGCCTCTTGCTATGTATTTCTCTAGAGGAAAAGTCGGTGCTAATTCACTAACGGAATCCGAGAGGCGGTTATAAAATATTGGCATCAGCCAAGAGGACGTTAATTAAAATCTCTCTGTGAGGCTTTTGTCTTTTCTCTCTCTCTCGCTCTCTCGACATTTATCGGACCTTTTCATTTCCTCTCAGGCCGGGGGTTTTTTTTCTCCCCCCCCCCCTCACATCGACACGCTTGTCATCATCCCTGCTGCTTTGCTCTTTAACCACCGGATTAACCCAAAGTTTATTAAATCTCAATTATACGCTTCGATACGTTTCAAGCCCTTTAAGATGAACTTCCTGAGTTCCAAAAAAAAAAAAACAAAGCATCTCTAATTACTCAAACAATGATATTTTAATCTTATTCTAGATAAGAACTAACAATAAAAAGAAGTATCTATTTTATCTACACACGTAACTGCAAATTTGACAAGCATACACGTCCAATCTTTTTGTACAAGCATTTTAATTGTGCAAGCCGCTTGATGCTCGATTGAATTTTAATTATGCACAAGCATATTTGCGCAAGCAAAACTCTTCGCCATTTTACGTTTTGACATTTGATATTTATTTAATCTATTTTTAAAATTTCAATTTAAATATTAATATTTATTGTGTCCCTATTTAAAGCAAGTGAGTATTTCTTGTTATCTCCGAATAGAATAACCTTTCGAGTTTGACATTTTTAGGTTAATTTTAGGCATAAGCCGTTTCTTGCACAAACATGCCGTGTGGTGCCGAAGGGAGTTTACAAAAAAATTGCACATGCATGCTTGTCAAGTTAGCAGTTATGTGTGTAACCGCCTTAAGATGCCTATTTAATAAGGATTCCAATAGTCGGCGCCCCAGTTGAGCTTCGTCAAAAAAAAAGGTCAAATGATTTCCATGGGAGGGCAGAAAAAATTTCGTTTTGCTAGGGAAAATTAAAAAAAAAAAAAAGTAATTTTGTATAAGAAATACATGTTTCTGTTTCGGTTACGGTTTCGGCCGAAACTATGATTGAGGCCGAAATACAAGTTTCGGTTTCGGCTGGAAATCTTGTTTCGGTACGACCCTAATTAGAAGTCAAGATGTCAAATTTATAAACATAGACGAATTATTTCTTTCTTATTAAGTACAAGCAGTAGAGCAAGGTATTTCGAATAGACAAGGTAGGTCCATTCTGTTCGGGAGAATTCGTTTGTTTTCGGCTCTGATGCCCGTGGAGTCTCCTTGCTATTGCTTGCTAATGGGGCCCAATGGGACTATATACAATTCTTCATATTAAATCAAATATTTTTCAATTTACATTTAAATATCACTTATTTGATGTTAATTAAAGATGAATTAGATAAAATGAATGCATAAAATATAGAAATATGCAGGGGTTTATGTAAAAAAAAAATCGTTTAACCACAAAATAGCGCTCGATCAGAATTATTTTAATTTTAACTTTTAATCTATATAAGGCTATTAAAAAAAAATAGTAATAGGGAGAAAAATATAAGATAATTAATTTTCGATTCTTAATTAAATAATCAAAGGATTATATTTTTTTTTTATTTAGTTTCTCCTAAAAACGTAAAAAAAAAAAAAAATATATATATATATTTCTTAATGTATTTGGAAGTTTACTTGTAATAGTATTCAGATGGATTTGAATTAATTATAATAAAAAAATTTTTTTACATATAAATTTTTTTATTTTTCAGGAATTATAGCACTGGCAACTGGTTTGCGCATATTTCTCAGTTTCGGTCACCATATGTGACCATCATCAGGCCTAAAAAATTAAGATACATTATACAAAACTTAAGGCTTAAAACAAAATCTATCTGATCTTATATTATAATTTTACATTTTGTTACGTTGATTCTTTAACATTAAATTATTTAGAATACTTTTTTTCAAAAAAAACAAAAACAAAATTTTATCTTTCTTTTTCTTATCTTTATCTCTTTTCATACACATACCTTTTTTTTTCCTCTTCCCCTATGTATGCTCATATGCCCTTATTTTAAAGATGGTGACACTGACTTATCTCAAAACTATATGTGATCTATTTTATTTTTAGCTCAGATTTTAATTTCTTCGAAGCGCCGTTGTTTATCTATTAGAATTTTTGTCAATTAGTAAAATATAAAATGTACATAAATTTTTTTAGATCAAATTCATTTCTACAATTCTAATAGACTATTTATCTAATTTACATGTTTAGTTTTCTAATTTAAAAATTATTGTTACATTATAATCATCATTTGCATGGCATGACTTCGATTACTTTTTTTAATTTTAAAAAATTATTTTTTGTTTTTTCCACTTACTTGATTCTGAGCTTCTCTATAGATTTTTTAATATTACAATTGTTATTTCTTTTTAGCTATTGTTGACATTATATTTTTTTATAATCAAGTTAAATTTAACCTATTTTATCATACAAAGAATATTTCTTTTTTTTATTTAATAACATGAATGAATTTAGTCACTTTTATTTTGAATTGCTACCTTCTCTTATCATCAGTGGCGTCATTTGGGGGGGGCAGGGGGGGGCATTTGCCCCCCCCAAGGGCTCTGATTTTTATAAAATTTTATATTATTCTAAATAAAATGCTCCAAAATACATCTACGAGTATACAAACTGTACAAAATTAAACAATTAATTAAATTAAATATGTTTTGGCTAAATTTGAGTACCCATTTGTAAGTAAATTTTAAGAAAAAAAAAATGTTTGCCCCCCCCAAGAAAAAGTTGAAATGACGCCACTGCTTATCATTAATTTTTCTTGGCGGAATTTTTTAATTACTTTTAATTAATATATGTTATTATTCTTTATATTTAGATGCCTTTACAATATATCATTATAAGTTTTGTTATATATCTTTTTATCTATTGATTGTGTCAGTTTTAACTTCATTCTTTTCTTCCTTTACTATCTGTTTTTTAATTTTAGACAATACTTCTGCATACACCAAGGATGACTTCTCCCTCTCAGTTTTCAGATTTATCGATTCGTCATCATAAAAATTTATGAAGGCCGATTCAAAAAATCTTCTCTTGAATACAGATTGTTCTTCATATAGAATTTCCACATTTTCCCAATCGAATTCATGTTTACATTCCAGAGCGTGTATTGACAATGCAGTTTTTGGTAAGGATTTTGCCACTGTGTAGAAATGTTCCTTCATTCTGATCTTTAGTTTTCTACCTGTTTCCCCTATATATCTTGAAGATTGTCCATTTTTTCCACATGACGCACATGGGATGCTGTAAACAACACCACTTTTTTCCATTTTATCACTTTTAAACTTATTATTTGTTATATTATTTAGTGGTTTGTTGATTTTATAAGTTATATTTATTTTAAACATTTTCAGGATAGATTTTATTATTTCTGATAATCCTGGCACATAAGTTATGGATCCTATTATCTTCAGGTTTTCTTTTCTTTCTTGCTTATTATGATTGTTGTTGACATTGTTTCTAGGGGATTTTTCAACAATTATTTCTTTCAAAAAATTCTCAGGATATCCATTCTTTATAAATTTTTCCCTTAACATCTTCTCATTATTGTCTATAAAGATTTTATCCGAAATTCTTTTCATTCTATCATATTCATTTTTTATTATATTTACTTTTTGATGTTCTGGGTGATCCCCTAGAAACAATGTCAACAACAATCATAATAAGCAAGAAAGAAAAGAAAACCTGAAGATAATAGGATCCATAACTTATGTGCCAGGATTATCAGAAATAATAAAATCTATCCTGAAAATGTTTAAAATAAATATAACTTATAAAATCAACAAACCACTAAATAATATAACAAATAATAAGTTTAAAAGTGATAAAATGGAAAAAAGTGGTGTTGTTTACAGCATCCCATGTGCGTCATGTGGAAAAAATGGACAATCTTCAAGATATATAGGGGAAACAGGTAGAAAACTAAAGATCAGAATGAAGGAACATTTCTACACAGTGGCAAAATCCTTACCAAAAACTGCATTGTCAATACACGCTCTGGAATGTAAACATGAATTCGATTGGGAAAATGTGGAAATTCTATATGAAGAACAATCTGTATTCAAGAGAAGATTTTTTGAATCGGCCTTCATAAATTTTTATGATGACGAATCGATAAATCTGAAAACTGAGAGGGAGAAGTCATCCTTGGTGTATGCAGAAGTATTGTCTAAAATTAAAAAACAGATAGTAAAGGAAGAAAAGAATGAAGTTAAAACTGACACAATCAATAGATAAAAAGATATATAACAAAACTTATAATGATATATTGTAAAGGCATCTAAATATAAAGAATAATAACATATATTAATTAAAAGTAATTAAAAAATTCCGCCAAGAAAAATTAATGATAAGAGAAGGTAGCAATTCAAAATAAAAGTGACTAAATTCATTCATGTTATTAAATAAAAAAAGAAATATTCTTTGTATGATAAAATAGGTTAAATTTAACTTGATTATAAAAAAATATAATGTCAACAATAGCTAAAAAGAAATAACAATTGTAATATTAAAATATCTATAGAGAAGCTCAGAATCAAGTAAGTGGAAAAAACAAAAAATAATTTTTTAAAATAAAAAAAGTAATCGAAGTCATGCCATGCAAATGATGATTATAATGTAACAATAATTTTTAAATTAAAAAACTAAACATGTAAATTAGATAAATAGTCTATTAGAATTCTAGAAATGAATTTGATCTAAAAAAATTTATGTACATTTTATATTTTACTAATTGACAAAAATTCTAATAGATAAACAACGGCGCTTCGAAGAAATTAAAATCTGAGCTAAAAATAAAATAGATCACATATAGTTTTGAGATAAGTCAGTGTCACCATCTTTAAAATAAGGGCATATGAGCATACATAGGGGAAGAGGAAAAAAAAGGTATGTGTATGAAAAGAGATAAAGATAAGAAAAAGAAAGATAAAATTTTGTTTTTTTTTTTTTTTGAAAAAAAGTATTCTAAATAATTTAATGTTAAAGAATCAACGTAACAAAATGTAAAATTATAATATAAGATCAGATAGATTTTGTTTTAAGCCTTAAGTTTTGTATAATGTATCTTAATTTTTTAGGCCTGATGATGGTCACATATGGTGACCGAAACTGAGAAATGTGCGCAAACCAGTTGCCAGTGCTATAATTCCTGAAAAATAAAAAAATTTATATGTAAAAAAATTTTTTTATTATAATTAATTCAAATCCATCTGAATACTATTACAAGTAAACTTCCAAATACATTAAGAAAGTTATATAATCTTGTACATCCTCAAAGTCAAATATATATATATATGTTTAGAAAAGGAAGGTTAGACTGAGTTAAAAAAAAAAAGAATTTTATAAATTTAAATAAATTCCTGCCCTTTGTTCAGAAAAAAGCAAAATATTCCACTTTTCGGACATTTTACAACTTAAAATTAATTTTCTTATGTTTGTTTCCTTTTAAGAGACCTAATTTAATAAAAGTTTAATTTAATAAATGCCTATTAACTCCAATTAAATAAAAAAAGTCAAAGTCAAAATACTTACGAATGAAATGACAGTTCGAGGTTATGTCACATCTTACTTATTTCCTTTTTTTTTTCTTCTTATTACATAATAATTGCGCTAAAATCTCATTGTTATATTGTACAAATAATTAGTCAATAACACAAATAAGGGTGCAAAACTATATATATGCAAAGTAAATTAAATAAATTCCAAGAAATGAATCGCACCCAAATAAAAACATTGCTTTTCTATGGGCGAGTGGTGGGAGGGAGACTCCAGGAGCATCAAACCAATCAAAATCGGGTACACCAAAAACTTCGGAAATGGGACTATGGACCTACTTTGTCTATTCGAAATACCTTGCAGTAGTGTATCCAGATGGGGGCGAAGGGGGCACTCGCCCCCCCCCCCGCCCCAGACGCAAAAAGCTTTTGGCGCCCCTTGCGCATCCGGCTTTCCGACTTTTTCCCAAAATCTTCTGCTTTTTTTTTGAAATTTCATAATAAATTCATTTTATATCACTTGAATATAAAATTCCAACCTCATAGCTCTTTTCGTTCTTGAAATATTTTGTACACAGACAGACAGAGGCAAAACTTTCTCTTTAAATATTAACAGACTGTCTATATATATATATATATATATAATAGTTAAAAGAAAAATAATTTCTGTTCACTTGAACCCAAGAGTAAAGAGCAATTAGAATCGTAATAAAGATAATTAATGATATTAATTGTTATCCCTCCCTTATAGCAGTAAAGTTTTGCGCACAGTTTCTGTATTAATTAACCTATTAGGGGTTTGCTTGCTGTGTGTTGCTGCTTGCTGTTCACCTGGAATGTCGTAAAAACTTATCGGCCCTCCTCCCTTCTAAAATAAAACTTGGTTCGTTCGTTCGTTCAATCCCCCCCCCCCTTCCTTTTGTGCTTGTTTTCGTCGTTGTAACGGGGGATGGCGTTATGGCAATGCTAATGCTTCAGAGGGGTTCTTCCTCTTAATACCCACCCAGGGCTTTTTATGTTGCCATCTTAAGTCACCCTGAATAAACTCATGTCCCTTTGGCTTAATTCATTCACGCCCTCCTACTTAACTTGTCCTTTTCTTTAAGTATTTTGAATTAAATTTTTATTTATTTATTTTTTCTTTCGGGATGTATAATATAGCTACCACTCTAATATTTTAGTACATAAATATATCGGGGTTTTTTGAGCTATTCCTGGGGATACTAGGGATGGAAAAGGCGCTCGAAAAGTCAATTTTCGATTTTGAATTCGACTTGATATTTTTCGATTCTCGGAATCGATTAATCAATTCTGAAAGTCGACTTTTTAAGGTGCCCGGTCTCGGGGTGCTAATTTTGGGAGATTGCGGCCACAATTTTGAAGCTATCGACCTCAAATTTTTTTTTAAATTAAAGCTATTTAAAATATCTCCAACTTATAGAAGCCCTTTTTTTGATTTTCGAAAAAATAATTTTTTTTTTAGATTAATCGCATTAAAGAAAAGATATTTTTAAAAAATTCGCTCTATATCTTGTAGATAATTAAATTAGTAATCATTGTGTTAAAAAATAATTAATTTTCTACCCTTAATTAATTAGCTGGAATACCGTCTCGAAAAACGGTTAGAACACTATAGAATACCGAGTTACTCTAGGCGGCAAGAGATGGCGTTAGTTTTCCCCATAGGAATATAAGGGATTTTTCCATTTCATTTTAAAGTTTCCAGCTAATTAATTAAAGTCAAAAAATTAATTATTTTTTAACACAATGATTACTAATTTCATTATCTATAAGTAGAGACCGGATTTTAAGCAAAATGCTTATTGCTCAATTTTATAAGCAACCATTAGATATTTAATTTCTATACGAATTAGGAAAAACTAAGTGCATTGAGATTGCATTTTTTATGCTTTTTTGCTTTTTTTGAGTTTTCATGCTTTTTTCCCTTTCGTGCTTATTTGAACTTATTTTACGAAAATTTATAATTTTTTTTTTTTATTAAAAAACACACTTTTTTCCCATTCACACACGCATACACCAGGGACGTGTATAAGGGGGGGGGGGCCCCTCCCAAAAAAAAAAAAAAAATTATAGCATTGTAAAAAAAATTTTTCCGCAGGGTGAAAAAATTTGGTTCCACAAAAAAAATTTTTCGCAGGGCGGGGCGGAATAAATTTAGTTTCTTTAAAAAAAAATTTATATACGCCATTGGTATGAGTAAAAATTGATTATGAGATGCTTTTTTTCAACTTATATGCTTATTTAACAACTTTTTATTCAAGTTTTTATGCTTTTTAAGCACTTTTTTCCCATTTTTATGCTTTTTGTCCGGTCTCTATCTATAAGATATAGAGCGGATTTTTAAAAAATATCTTTTATTTAATGCGATTAATCTAAAAAAATAATTTATTTTTTCGAAAATCAAAAAAAGGGCTTCTATAATGAAAAATCCCGCACACCCATGGTTTGAACGCTGATCTTCTTTGTAGAAGCCGACACCCTAGCCCGCTACACCAGCGAGCCCCCAAAAATAATTGATAATAATAAAGAAAATTAATAAAAAATATGAAAATAATACTTGAAACTTACTTTTTTCGATATTAATTAAGTATCCAAGTGGATTGAGAGAAAATGGCGAAAGAGTGAACGATGGTCATCTACTAAAGCTTTGGCGCGGAGATCGGCCTGCAAAATAAACATTGGATCAAATTATGCAGCAAAATCTTCATTTTCTGCCCTGTCCAAGTTTGAAACGAACAGAAGCTAGCGTGCACTGAGCGTGCAAGAAATGAAACGAACATAAAGAAGGGCAAAATGTGTAAATTATACTGCAATGGCAAGTGAAACGAACAAACCCAATATTATGTTAATAACTCATTTTTTTTTAATTTGTACAAAATATAGATAAATATAAATTGAATTACTTAAATTAAACTTAATTTGTTAAATAAAATTTTTACTATATTTTAAACTTTTATATAAAGGAATGTAGAAAGATAAACAAATAAAAGCAAGTGAAATTAGTTTCCAATTGTATGACATGCATGAAATTATAAATTAAATCTACACAATACGCGCCCTTGCGGTCAACTGGCCAACTATTTTGACATTTACGCTCGGCCATTATAACATAACCTCACTTCCTCACTTGGTCCAGTCCACTTGGTCAGATAAATATCTATAATAACACTGATAAACAAAAAAAAAAAAAAACTTTAGTCGGATATCTTGGTATCCAACACTGGTTTTACGACAATTGAGGCATGCTGATTACAAATATGCAAACCGTTTGTCTCTATCACATACCGTTTTTGAGATATCTGACATTAACCATTTATATATGAGTCATTCATTCCACGTCAAATCGATACACTTTTTAACCTCACCATCTCAGATTTCTATGAAATTTGGGTCATAGGTAGAGTCAATAGAGACTAAGAAAAAGCCCCAATTTCAACTTGATATCTCAACTCGTTTAAAAGATATGGCGCGTTAAAGTTGTCAAAAATGGCAAACCTATCCACATCTATTTAAATTGTTATAAAATCACTTCGAGATGAGATAGAGAGATGAATGAGGTGTCATTTCACAGCTTTTTAGATGCCCTTTCCAATAATATACAATACAACTGGGGTGGTAATAAAAAAAAAAAAATTAATTTCAAAATCAACCCCGTATTTAGCCATCTGGATACCAGATGGCTTAAATAAAATGCCTGGACCCTAATATATATAAATTCATAAATAACGGTTATCGTAAATGTCTTATATGGCCTGAGCTGCCGAAAAGACAGTGTGAATGTGTGTGTGAGTGTGAGTGTGAATGAGAAAAAAGTGTGAATGTTTTTTTTATAAAAAAAAAAAAAAAAAAAATCAACCCCGGCAGGATTAAAAAAATATATGTTTTTGTGTATATCTTGAAAACCTGACGTGATAGAGAAAAATGGTTTTCAGATTTGTAATCAGCATGAAAAATGTCCATTAGAAAATGTAAACATCATGTCAGATGTCTGTGGCTTGTTTTTCAGTGTAATTAATAATATTGCTTATTACGTATTGAAAATTAAAGAAATCGAAATTAAATCAATGCATTTTTATGCTTAGCTGTCTTCCATGATGATATAAACACCAAATTACTTGCCAGCTACGTTTTGTATTTTATAATTTCTTTTAAAAGGAGGGTCGTATAGAACCGCCTATAATTTAAAGACCCAGTAAATTTAAGAGTATACGTATCACTACACTAGGATTTCCAATTCTTTTATTATTAATTTAATTTTATTGGTTGAGAAATAAATGCGTGACAAAAAAAAAAAAGGACACGTCTTGTGCAAAGTGGACATGAGCGAAGGGAGCGAGCGAGTGAGCATATTGTGTCCGACGGTCGGTCTTAAAGGGAGGACGGGGAGGAGGTTTAATAACACGAACTGCTGCAATGGTCTCATAAGCCAGGGCAGCTAATCCAATAACACCGATCGATGTCAGAGTTCCCTCTTTGCTAGTTATTAATTTTTTTTTTTTTAATAATAATATATGCTATCCATGTTATTGCAACTCGTAATATTTATTTTAATATTGACACCCCCTCCCCTCCCCCGGCTCCTTTCCTGAATTATATTTTCAAGAAACACTAATTAATTAATTTCCATAAGAAACATGGATATACATTTATGTATGATATTTCTAATATTCACAAAGTAAATTTTGTATGTATGTATTTTGTGCCAAGTGAATTTATATTATTTCATTAAAACAATCTGATTGGACTGATCTCTGTTTGTCACACCGAATTTATTTAGTTTCCTCTAATCTATATATATATAATTCGCTAATGTCCGTCTGTCTGTCACGCTCTATTTGGGCAACTTCCCGTTGGAATTTTGAAATGAAATTTTATATACATAAAGAGGACCTTCTCGGAATTACCGGAAAATTATTTTCATCCCGAAATTCCTATAACTTTTTGAGTTATTAATTCTTAAATTTACGATTTCTCCCATAGGAAATGTATAGAGAAATATTTATTTATTCTTTTCATTTGTGTATTCCATGAATGTAAACAAATCCTCAAGCAGGCTCTGAATTGAAATGGAATAATAATAATTTTCTTTGGCCCTAGGGACTTGTTGTAGAGGTTAGCGTGCTAACCTCGTATGCCAAACGTCACGGGTTCGGACCCTAGGCAGTCCGATGATTTTATTTAAGCCATTTGGATACCAAATGCCTGGACCCCCATTATATATAATTATTAAATAACGGTTATCGTCAAAGTCTTAAATGGCCTAGGTTGCCGAAAAGACTGTGTGAATGTGTGTCTGAGTGTGAGTATGAATGAAAAAAAAAGTGTGAATTTTCTTTTCATAATTAAGAAGAAAAGGAGAGGATCCGCCACAGGCGGGCCCGAGCCAACTGGCGGGGGTCCAGGGGGGTTGCGAAAACCACTTTTTTGGATTCAGGGGACCTCAAAACGTGTATATCCATCAAAATTTCGACTTCAAACCAATATTTTCTCTCTATATATATTAACATATATAAAAGTAAGAGAAAGTATTAAACACAAAGTTTTTTCGTTATTAATTGTCTGAAAAATTGCAGTATAAGATTGGGAAAAATCGAGAAATCGCCTTGCCTTCCTCTAACCTTCATCATTACCCTTATTCAATGTGTTATAGCTGTGGAGATTGAATCAGGAAACCGAAGGAACTTTGCAGCCAGGATTTCTATGTTCAGAATCCAAGACCCCAAGCAAGTAAATGATAATTTATATACATACCAGGTATAATAATTAAAAAAAAGAAATTGTATAGTAAACCTCAAAATACCTATGATCGTGTATTGTTGACAATTACTTGCCCTGGTAAAGGTCGTGACAGTCGACCGAAACGTCGGCAAGTAAAAATTAAATAAAAGATTTTTTTATTTAATCTCCTGGCTGCAAAGTTCCTTCGGTTTCCTGATTAAATCTTAACTATTAACAAAAAGCTCTAGAATTTTTTTTTTTTTATTTCCTGACACCAGCCCTTATTACATAGGCGTAAATACAATCTCCTTTGGCGAGATTTTGCCTACCCATCAGGCGCTCCTGATAGGTGGCGCCTCACGTGGCGGATTGACTAACTATTCCCTTGACTAAATATTTGAACCCTGTTATTCAATGGTGTGTCAAAGACCAAATATCGAGTTTTGAGAAAATCAACATTAAAGTTTTTCTGATTTAAATTGTTTTTATTAGATTATATATCATTTTTTTTGTCAATTGTGCAAGTAAATACTGTAATTATGGCAGATATTCATAAATTATCTCTAAAAATATGACTAATTTAGAGAAAAAAATAAAATATAAAAAATTATTTTTACAAAATTCTCTATGTGCGATATATATTTGTAAAAAATGCTTCAAAGTCCCTTGACCCATGATTGAAAATTTCTCTAAGTCCAATTATATTTGCAAAAATGCTTCAAAGTCTCTTTATATTTAATACTAGTAGCATAGAAACTTTTTATCAAAATCACATTCATCAATTTTAAATAGTATTAATATTTTAAAATTAAATACAAAGTGATAACAAAATTTTCTCATCAATTAATTTCTGAATAAATAGCTTGGAAACAGTAAATCAAAGTTATAATAATGAAATAGACTTAATATTACGGCCACTTCAACCTAACCTAACCTAATATTATTTATTTTGTTGTCTTTTCGAAATCGCACTGATCCTCATCCTCATCTTCATTTTCATTATCAGGAATAATATCAAAAAATTAAATTTTGACGTCTACGAATTCAGAGAAAATTTTCTCATTTTTCAAAAAAAAAAAATGATTTTTGTTTATTTAAGGGAAAAAAATATATATAATATTATTTGGTAAATAACTTTTTATTGGTTGTTAAAATCACACTGGTTAAAACTCAATTAAACGATATTAATTTATTGTTAATTGGAAAATTATATATATATATATATATATAGTTCATAGAAAAAGATAGAAAACATTATAGAATTAGGCTAAAAGAAAGTAAAAAATGAATTATAATATAACTATTGATAATTTTTGTAGGTTATGAAATACTTGTATTAAATTTCAACAAATGGAATATAGTAATAGTGTATTGAATATATAAATTTGAAATAAATAAAATTAATATTTTCTTGAGTTTATATTAAATACCTACTAAACAATAGCGATGCCGGTGTTCATAATTGAAAAGACTTAGGGCCTAAACGCAACAATATATCTCAAGCGTATAGTTGTTTACGATGTCTTGCACTTGACGCATAAATGAAAAATTGTTCTTTTCAAATTAAGTATTACGAAACAACATGTTAAGTACATAAATCATTATTGAAAAATGTAAAATCCTGCATTGAAATATTGTAAAAATAATTTTATGCTTTTACATTAAAAATAAATTTTTTTAGGACATATTTCATAAAAAATACTATTAATTAAAGCATTTGAAACAATATTCCATGCTTAACTCAATTTTGAATTTTTTGGTCTTTGACACACCATTGAATAACAGGGTTCATTTATGCCATCTTACCTACTGTATTTATATTAATATTTCTAGAGGTAGTATTGCAATTGCGTCATAAAATGGAAATACACGTTTTTTTTGTCGCAGGGGCGTACCGAGACAATTGGGGGCTCTAGAAGAGGGGGCCTATATACATTTTGTACCTGAGATGTATATTGAATTTTTTCGGAGGGGGGGCGAACTCATTTTTAAATATTCCCCTCCTCCATACACAAAAATATTTTTAAAATACTCTGAACCCCGAGGGCCCCGGGCCTTCTCAAAGACAAATTTTCAATAAATTTTTTTTTAATCTAAATTTTTCCGTTTTTGCCTGATGTTTATAAATTTTACATGAATTCTAATACCTCCCTGATTCTAATGTACCATACCATCCAGAACTCCTGGTATATCACTCCTGATTTGTCTTTGCGACGTGACCATCGTCTCTCTTGATCATTTAATTTTCAATTATATTTTAACTAATATAATTTATTTATATTCATATCTTCTCAAGTTCTATGAATGATATATGATTGGATTATATAATTTATACATATTTAACACCCATTTGTTCTGAGGATGGTCCCGACCGGGACCGAAACGTCAACATAATGGGAATAAAAATAATGAAATATTAACTAGCTGCGAATTTTCTTCTTCTTTCTCACCTATCCAGAACTATTTCAATTATCGAAGCTAACAGATATTTATTTGTGTGCTGTGCAACATCACACCAGATTTAAAAAAAATGCCTTCATTCTACGCGCCATCTCCCTCATTCCTTTTGGATTCATGTCAAAAATTCGATGTCAATATTTTGATTGATATACACGTTTTGAGGTCCCTTGAATCCAAAAAAGTGGTTTTCGAGATATGGTCTGTCTGTCTGCAGCGGCGTAACCAGCCTTTGAGGGCGGGGGGGCGAAGCTCAACTAGGGCGCCGATTTTCCAGGGGGCTCCGCCCCCTGGACCCCCTTGCTTCGCCTTCGGCGGGCAAATTTCTTGCATCCAGTAATTTTCTCAGCGAATTTGTTTATATTTACATGTTTTTTAATGACACCTGTATGATTTTGTTTTGATTTTTCTTTGCTTTTACGAAAAATGTCGTTTTCTTCTGTGATTATTTCAAAAACTATTCAGTTTTCGGAAAAATATCAAAGAATAAAAACTTTTAAAATTGAGTATTTTATTTCGACGGGCATGCAAATGAAATTTTATTTAAAAATTGCTAGACATTCGTTCATTCATTCACTAAATCTCGGGCGGGAATGGGCGGGCCTGAAGAATGGTAAAAGCCCTTTCATTTTGAGAAAATCGTAAAAAACTGAAAAACTACATCAGTAAAATACTAGTACTTTTTGGCCGATTTTGATTAAAAGCTTATTTTCACGGTCCCGGGGGTGTTTAACTTAAATATAACATTTCAGTCTCACAGCTCAATTCCTTCATGCCTAAAAAAATTTTGAATTCCAAAAAATTAAATATTAAGGCGAATTAATATACGAATCCTGAGTAAATCTCCACAGCCTTAAAACATCAAATTAAGGCTTATATATTGCAAAATAAAAAAAAATTTTAATTATAAAGCCTCTATATACGTTATTTATTATTTTTGGAATTAAATTCATTTAAAATAGTAGAATTCAAGTTGTAATATAATTTTAAAAGAAAACAATCAATTTTTTAAGACATTCGATGAAAAGAATATGATAAAATCACATTCGCTGTGCTATATTTTAGAGGCCGTAGGGCGCCTATGCCGGTTTCGGGGGGCGCCAAGGGCTCGATGCGCCTGGGGCGGGAGGGGCTCGAGCCCCCCCTCGCCCCCCCTGGTTACGCCACTGTCTGTGTGTGTGTGTGTGTGTGTTCAATTTTAAGCATGAAGGAAATGAGCTATGAGGTTAAAATTTTATATTTAAGTTAAACACCCACCTAGGGTGTGAAAAGCTTTTGATCGAAATCGGCCAAAAAGTACTAGTACTTTTTCAGTTTTTTTCGATTTTTTCAAAATTCGCTCCAACGATTTTGATTAAAATTCATAAATCAATTATTTTTATAAAATTGAAAATGTATATTCTCATTTTGCTCTTGAAATCTTTTGAAGCACACTTTACTCTCGAACTTTTTTTTTTAACACTCACACTTTTTTCTCATTCATTCACACACACATTCACACAGTCTTTTCGGAAACTCAGGCCATATATGTCTTTGACGATACCCGTTATTGATTAATATACATAACGGGGGTCCAGGCATTCTCATTTAAGCCATTTGGTATTCAAATGGCTTTGCTCAGGGGCCCACATCTTGTGGGTACGTGGATTGCGACCACGAGCTACCCGAGCTGGGACAGGCAGTCCTTCAGTTCTTTGTTTGTCTGTCTCTTTTCAACAGGCGTCAGACCGTGCGACGGGCCGGCCTGTCCTATTTCTTCCGGTCGCAAAAACGTATGATAGGGTTGGAGGGAAAGAGTGAGGTCCGCCGACCCCGCATCGCGGGAATAATCACGCGAGGAGAGAAGAAGAAGGAGGTACAACGGCGCTTAAATAAAATTATCCGACTGCCTAAAGGTCCGAACCCGTATACGAGGTTAGCACGCTAACCCCTACACCAAGCCCCGAGGGCACTCTTGAACTTCATAGGGAGGATAGGAGAAATGGTTGCCATGGTAATAAAATATAAATATTTTCCCAAACTTATAAATTTTACATCTTGAATTCTAATATATCGGCGGAACTAAGTATATGTCGACACAAAAAATCTGGTGTGACATGCACAAGACACAACTTTCAATTACCGAAAGTTGTGTGTTGCGTGACATCAGATTTTTTTTTCTGAACTTGTTTAAATTTGCCAGCCCGGTTGGGTTGGCTTATTAATATTAGCTTACACGAATAAAGGAGAGAGAGAATGCGGTCGGACGGATTTATCGGGCTAGTGCCTGCAAATGGAGCCTTGGGTGATTACTCTTATCGGGAACAATAGCTCCAGTCATAGCCAATATTGCTTTCCGGCCGAGCAATCATTATTTATTTCAAAGACTCCTTAAAGCTTCTATTCAACGTATTCCCTAGCAAGGCGCTTATTCAAAGCCGTCTTATTTCTTAACAATCCAAAATCTAATAAGACTTGGTCACCGTATAACAACATAGTTGCTTCAGTTCTAATTAACTACCGTTTCCTCGGATCAGCTACTTGACTTTCGAGTTAAGCTAATCATGTGATTAAATAAGAGCCCAGTTCGTAGTCAACAAGCTAAGACCAAAAGTTCGCTGAAAAGTGATGAAATTCGAACACAAGCCACAACACAATTTATTAACGTTTTTTTTTTTTTTAGGAAATTTTTATATATTTTTTTGACGTGATAACGTCTTACAAATCATGTGTCTATAGTGGCAGGTTAGGGAGGCATGCACGAAAAAGTTTATCGGCTTGAATAACTCCTCTGTCTTAAGAGGTATAATTATGGGGAATATACGGTTAGAAAGAATGAGTTTTCAGCTAAAGATTTCACTATTTATTTTTTTCCCATCATTTAATTTTACCGCGCTGCGGGAAATTCTAATTTGAAAGTTTAAACCCCTGTAGATTCCGAACGGCTAATCAGATCAGACTAAATGAGATGTCATTTGGTGCAGAAAGGAAAACTCTAATAGAATAAATAAAAAAATCCCGAGTAAATAACTCCAAAATTAGTTTTTTTCTCGAAAAACCTCATTTTTTAGGCAAAAAAATATCGAAAAATAGCCCTACTTGTGCAACGGATAGCTACTTGACCATAAAAGCTACATTAAATCTAAATATAGTTTCAGAAAGAGTGGTCCAATGCCCAGAGGTCTTTTTTTCTTTTTTTTGATATGAGTCATTTTACCGCATGAGAGCACTCGGCGGGATTTCGTTTTTCGAAATTTTAAACCCCTGTAGATTCCGAACGGCTAATCAGATCAGACTAAATGGGATGTCATTTGGTGCGGAAAGAAAACCTCTAATAGAATAAATAAAAAAATCCCGAGTAATTAACTCCAAAATTAGTTTTTTTTACCATAAATTCGATCAGTATGCTTACTAAGAGATGGGCAATGTTATTATGTTGGGTTTTATGAATTTTAAAATTTAATTTCTTTTTTTTTCAGTGTCCAAATTTCTCATGGAGTGATGTAATTCTTGAATTAGATCATCCTGAATTCCTAATCAAATATCGAAAAATAGCCCTATTTATGTAACACATAGCTACTTGACCATAAAAGCTACATTAAATCTAGAATCGAACCCAGGATCTACAGCCTATCTGGGGTATAGGCGTGCTGTCCATTGTCCATTTGGTGTAGGTCGAGGGTCCTTTGCCCCGAAAAGACTGGAGATCCTGGGTTCGATTCCCAGGGGCCATGGGATGTTTGACCTCGCCAATAACACTCACACTCTTGTTAAATATATCTATGACTAGTTAAGTCCGAATCGAGGTATTTTGAATACTATTATCTTATTCAAATATACCTATAGATCTCAAAAAATATTTAATTAAAAAAAAAAAACTTTTTTTTTTTGATAAAAATCTAGAAGAGAAATCTTGTATTAGTATTTATCTTAAATTTATTTATTTTTATTTTTTAAACTTTTCTAATTAAAGTTTTAAAATTAATCATTATTATAAAATACAGCTATAATATCTTTCTTTTTTTTTTTTTTAAGAAGAAGGGAAAGAAGGGGAAGCTCCTAAGTTGTTTGAACTTTAACTTGACAAAAGTAATATTTCAAAGAATTCAAGTTAATTAACGTTTGATTAATATTTCAACAAGATCTTTAAGATATTATGATATTGAAGAAGGAAGAGTTAAAAAAAAAAAGAATAAACAAAATAAAATTGACAGTGAGAGAAAAAGAGAGTTTCATTTTATTTTACTTTCTCTTACCTATATGTATATTTGTTAATATCTCTCTAGATATTAACAAAATCTGGTGTGACTGGCGCACAGCACACAACTTTCTCTTACCTTCGGTAATCGAAAGTTGTGTTCTGTGCTTGTCACACCAGATTTTTTGTGTCGACATATATTTAGTTCCCGACAGTACGGAACATTTGAATTCAGATGTAAAATTTTGAAGTTATGGGAAAATATTTATATTTTGTTACCATGGCAACCATTTCTCCTATCCTTCCCTATGAAATACAAGAGTAAAGTGGTCTTCAGAAGATTTCAATGACAAAATGAGAATATACATTTTAAAGAGAATCTAAAAAATAATTGATTTTTAAATTTTAATCAAAATCGTTCAAGCAAATTTTGAGAAAATCGAAAAAAACTTAAAAAGTGCATCAGTAAAGTACTAGTACTCTTTAGGGCGATTTTGATGAAAAGCTTATTTTCACACCCTAGGAGGGTGTCTAACTTAAATGTAAAATTTCAATCTCCCAGCTCTTTTCGTTCTTGAGATATTTTGTTCACACACACACACACAGACAGACCATGTCGCGAAAAGCACTTTTTTGGATTCAGGGGACCTCAAAACGTGTATATCCATCAAAATCTCGACATTGAATTTTTGACATGAATCCAATACTTTCTCTCTCTATATATATTATATATACATAGGTAAGAGAAAGTAAAAATAAAAAATAAACGTGCAGTTTATAGCAGTAGAACTCACGCTGGATTCCAGCCTAAAAGATAGGCGTAAAAACAGTCTCTTTTGGCGAGATTTTGCCTAACCAATAGGCGCTCCCGTCGAATGGCGCCTCTCGTGGTGAATCGACTAACTATTCCCATGGCTTTACTTTCTTTTGCTTTTTTATACTGTTTCATGGGCGTACCTAGCGGAGGCAGCTGTCTCCCCTCTAGATGCAAAAAAAAAAAAAAATTAAATGTTTATAAAGTGATGAAACGAAACAAAATTGGTGGATGGCGACGGGGAATGGTTTTTTTGTTAGGTCTCCAGGGTTTTTATGCCTTTAATTCGAAGGCTTTTCCCCTCTATATGAAAAATAGCTATGTCACAATCTGGATGACCATGATCTGCCCCCCCCCCCCCTAGATTTGATCCTGGGTACGCCCATGTACTGTTTATGTTAATATCTATAGAGGTATTATTGCAATCATGTCAAAAATTTCTGAATATGGATATCCTAGTATTTTTCTTGGGAGATGTTAACGCTGTTTACAGATATTAATGGTTAACGTTTTTACTCAGAGAATAGACCTGAATCTTATCTTATCTTATCTTATACTATTAAACGAGCCATGTACGTTTGTTTGTTTATATATAAGCATATCAGTTCTAATAAAACGGCTCTAACGATTTTTTTTTTAAATTTTAAATATATACTATTTGTGGTAGGTCTCGTGTTTTGGGAAAATTCGGGTACTAGTACTTTACTGGTGTTACTTTTTTTAGTTTTTTTTTCCAATTTTCTCGAAATTCATTTTATAGATTTTATAATGATCAAAGCTTAGTGGGCTTGTCTCCTGGCCAATCCCTCCCTCTCTTTTTTTTTTTTTTTCCATTCACACTCACACTCACACACACATTCACACTGTCTTTTCGGCAGCTCAGGCCATATAAGACATTTACGATAACCGTTATTTATGAATTTATATATATTAGGGCCACCATCTTATTTAACTCCCTCTCTTTACCCAGGACCCACAGATTTAGAATATATCTCTCTAAGAATACTTAAATTTTTATTAATGTGCAATTTTGTCAATTTAATTTTTTATATTACAACAATTACAATGTATTTAATTTAATAATGTCAACAATACCAATTAATAGACAAAAAGCTATTATTTAAATTCTATTATTAAAATACTAATTATTAATTAATTTTATTCAAAATAATAATTTTTAATTGTCTCCAGGCTGACGCATTTCCTGGGCAAATAAACTCTTATATCTCATGATTAAAGCTTTCTTATGAGGCACTGTCCCCTCTAAGTATCCACCCAGTAATGTTGCTATTCCCTATTCCTCAAAACTCTCCCTGGACTGTTATTTCTTATTTTGGTGTTTTTATTGATGTTTCCATTGAAAAGTGAGTTGACTCGTTACAATTTCTTTCAAATTTTAAATATTTTCCTATTTCTTCTATACAAATCAAATTGCGCCCCTCGAGTGCTCGTACTTTTATATGTTTTTACAATTTTATCAAAAAACTCCGGCTCGGTCATCCCGGAACTGTCAATTAAATCAACAACAACAACAACAACACGCAGGTGAATATCGATTGCAATTGTTTCAATATAATAATTAATTGATGTTCCGAAGGAATTTTACTCTAAAAAAAAAAAAAAAAACGAAGAAAGGAATTTTAATTAAAAATTATATGAAGCTATTTTCCCATAATAAATAGCGATATAAATCATTTCCCTTATATATGTCATTTCAAAAAAAAAAAATTCAACATAAGGCATTAAAAATGTTCATATTAGATTTTATAAAATAGGGTATATAAATCAAATTGAGAGAGGGGTGGAGGGGGGGGGGGGGGGGGTAGGGTGTGGATTAGGTGTATATATAAATTCACGTTCCACGAACGAGCAATTAATTTTGGTCTGTCAATGAACAAGACCTTCCCTTTTTTGGGATCAATGGATTTCTATCATTATAGACATAAACAGAGAGAGGGTGGTTTCCACTTTAAGAGAGTGAGAGAGAGAGATTATTAATTTTAGACGCGTGCGCGCAAGTATCGCTCGCGTCATCAGTGATCGATCATATAAAATAAAAAATTACCCCTTTTTGGTTGAGTTGAGTTGAGTACACTGACAGACTGACATCCATCCTTTAATTAAAGCTTTCAATAGCTGATGACTAATATGATTTCGTTAGAGAGATGGGTAAATTTAACTTTAAATGGCTATAGAGCCTAGTTTAATAAAAAAAGATGCTTATTTTAGGCTAAATATCTTTCATATTAATAAAAAATTCAAAAAATATTTTTAAAAAATTTTAAAAAAAAAAATTATAAAAAACAACCACCTCTTAAACAAGGGGGTCCCCATCAACATTTTCCCCCCTTACTTCGTAACAATAGCTTTTTAATTTAATTTAATAAACTTATAAAAATTTATTCCAGTTTATGTGTTTATTAAAGCCGTTGTGGTTTGAAATATTATTATTAAGAGAATTTTTAATTATAGACCACATTTTTGTATTAAATATTTATTAAAAATATATAAATACAGGACAACGTTTCGACTGCTTATTCTACAGTCGTTATCAAGTACTGTGCACTTGCTCCGACTCAAGTGAACCAACTGTCATGTCCGTTACTTGCCTTTTTTATATACAGAGACGTCAGCGCCATCTGTAGGCATTTCTGCAAAGTTAGATTCACATTTTCTCACTAATTTCACTCATTTCTATGAAGTTAGTCACAATTATCAAAGCAAGTGTTTAGATAAAAAGCGTGATGTTATAATAAGTTTCCTCTAACTTCACAGAAATGCCGACAGATGGCGCTGACGTCGCTGTATATAAAAAGGCAAGTAACGGACATGACAGTTGGTTCACTTGAGTCGGAACAAGTGCACAGTACTTGATAACGGCTGCAGAATAAGCAGTCGAAACGTTGTACAGTTTTTATTCTCCAACCCCATTACTCTACTCATTCCAGCCTACTATATAATCTAAAATCAAAATAAATATTAAAAATCTGGTGTGACTGGTCGCACAGCATAACTCTCTTACCTTCGGTAATCAAAAGTTTTGTACTGTGCTTGTCACACCAGATTTTTTGTGTATAATTAGTTGCCCCCGATAGATTTTTTTTTTTTTGAAAAAAAAAAACACTCACTTTTTTCTCATTTACTCTCACATTCACACACACATTCACACAGTCTTTTTGGCAACTCAGGCCATTTAAGACTTTTACGATAACCGTTACTTAATAATATATATTTATTTGGGGTCCAGGCATTCTTATTTAAGCCATTTGGTATCCAATTGGCTTAAATAAAATCATCGGACTGCCTGGGGTCCGAACCCGCGACGTTTGGTATACGAGGTTAGCACGCTAACCTCTACACCAAGCCCCGAGGGCTACTTTTTTTACAATTTTATCAAAATAAAAAAAAGACCGAGCTCCGGCTCGGTCACCTCGGAACTTTAAATATAAAACCAGGATAAGTGAAGAAAAGAAGAAAATTCGCAGCTACTTGTATTATGTTGACGTTTCGATCCCGGTTGGGGTTTTGGTTAATTTTGTTCAAAAGCTTATTTTCACGACTTGGAGAGGTGCCTAACTTACGTAAATATAAAATTTCAACCTCGAAGATCATTTCCTTCATGTTTAAAAATGTTCACACACATACACCCACACACAAACCATGTCGCAAAAACCTCTTTTTTGGACTTAGGTGACCTCAAAACCTGTATATCCATCAAAATCTCGACATTAAATTTTTGTCATGATCTCAATACTTTCTCTCTCTATATATTTCATATATAGAGTAAGAGAAAGTAAAAACTTCAATTATTAAACCATTCTAAATTCTTTATTTGGGAGGGGTGTGGGAGGATTGCCTGAGAGATAATCCTACCCTCCCCAGGATTATCTCTCGGAACATCCAAATCCCTTTCTGGCTTATATTAATTAGGCGGCCATACACGAACGGTTATTTTTGACAGGTGACGGCCAAACCCTCAGTTAAAACTGACAGGTTTATTTTAATTTAATTTTTCAAAATTAAGGTAAAATAATTAAAATAAATTAATAATTAAATACAATTATTGTAATTATAATTATATAATTATAAATAACTTATATTTAATATTATAATTATTAATTTATTTTAATTATTTTATTCAATACAGGGGGGGGAGATCAAACTCGGTTTGTTTACATTTTTCCATTCCAAGAAGGTGACGTCATGGAGCTTCTCCTTTTGTAAAAAATCTGGTGTGACTGGCGCACAGCACACAACTTTCTCTTACCTTCGGTAATCGAAAGTTGTGTTCTGTGCTTGTCACACCAGATTTTTCGTGTCGACATATATTTAGTTCCCGACAGTACGGAACATATGAATTCAGATGTAAAATTTATAAGTATGGGAAAATATTTATATTTAACTTATATATAAAATTTCAGCCTCATAGCTCAATTCCTTCATGCTTTAAATTGAACACACACAGACAGACACACACACAGACATACAGACAGACCATGTCGCGAAAACCACTTTTTTGGATTCAGGGGACCTCAAAACGTGAAGATCCATCAAAATCTCGACATCGAATTTTTGACATGAATCCAATACTTTCTCTCTATATATATATTACATATATACATAGGTAAGAGAAAGTAAAAATCGTTCAAAACATACAATTTATAAAAATTTATACACGGCATATTATAAATAAAGCAGTGTAAATACCAGGGTCTAAATTAGTCTAGTCCAACCTTTTTTGATGTGCGGCCCAATTTTTCCGTAAAAAAAAACTCTGAGGCCCAGTATATACTACCTATATATATATATACCTATATATACTGTATATAATTTTCATCATTTCTTAGACATCCGCGGCCCAGTTCCAATCATCCCGCGGCCCACGGGTTGGGAACCACTGGTCTAGTCTGAAACTATACAATTTGCAAACAAAACAAAATGAATGTGAACTAGGTTATAAACAGTCAACAAAGCTGCCAAATAGAAAAATACAAGCAAGGAGGAGTTTCATGACTTGGGGCAATCAAAAACTGTGACCGGAAAATTGTTTGTTTACTAGTTTCTGGCCAACCTGTATATTTAAAGACCTTGATTCAATATATTAATTTTATAGGTTATAATGATATATCAGAGACAAATTCAGAGATAAAAACTAAAATCTAATAAAAATGGCTGTCTAAATGTTAGGTTATGTTGAAAAACCCGTGGCCCGTCACTCTCGCCTATCTAGCGTGAAAGGTCTCAGGCCGGCGAGAAATGAAAAAAAAAAAAAAAACCGTGGGTTTACACCACACACGCACAGATGAAGTCCGCAGGTGGGTTTGTTGGCGGGCGCGACCTGCACGTTAGTGGGCAACAGACAGGCCATATTCGGCAGCTCACTCCCGTAGGTTAAACCCACGGGAGTGACCTGCGGGTTTAGCCTGTCAAAAATAACCGTTCGTGTATGGCCGGCTGTTGTCTGAAAAATTGCTGCACATGACAGACGAAATAACGCGGCGGTAAAATATTCAAAAATAATTTTTCTCTTCATCGTCGCTACTCCCTGACCCAACGAGCCATCCCCTGGAAGATATTTAAACAAGAGGTCACTATATAATAAAATAAATTCTGCCATGAAGTTGAAGTTGAGTTAGAATTGAGCTTGTCTAGATATACAGTAAGGGGGTGGAGGGGAGGGGGGTGGCATGCAACCGCAGTTGCGCATGTAAAATGTTTCAGAGAGTGCAAACTTTCGACTATTAGAATATCCAGTTAGTATACTTGCGTACTGGTGCTTATATACGTAGGGGGGGGGGGCGAGAGCATGTAAAGGTTGGTTTATTGGTCACGGCTGGAAGGGCCGAAAAGAGGAGGAGGCGGAGGTGATTTGCGAGGCGCTGGGGAGTAGGCAGGGTTGCGGTTCGCAGCATCCCTGCCCTGGACCCTCTTTCTCTTGTTCAATCTCAAAACGACTCGAGAGCAAAGGGGGGGTGGGGGGGGGAAAGAGTGAGAGAAAAAACCTATTAAACGAATCAGCTGTTTTGGTCGTCCCATTGACCAAGTTTTTGTTCAAAAAAAAGATTCCAATCAAAGGATGAAAATAACAAAAATCATTTAATTTTTTTGTAAAATGATAGAAGATTTATTTTTCTTTTTTTTTTTACTAATGGAAGTCTGCAATCTAGAGTAAAGTAAAAAAAATAGACAACAAAGTTGCAAAACTTTCCCGCTATATCCAACTAAGAGCGGGAAAGTTTTGCAACTTTTATCTATATATGGACCCTGTTATGCATTAGTGTGTCAAGTGCTTTTTTTTTTTTTTTTTAAACACACACTTTTTTTTCTCATTCACACTCAAATTCACACAGTCTTTTCGGCAACTTAGGCCATTTAAGACTTTAGACGATAACCGTTGTAATATATATTAATCTATTGTGGGTTCAGGCATCTGGTATCCAGATGGCTTAAATAAAATCATCGGACTGCCTGGGGTCCGAACCCGCGACGTTTGGTATAGGAGGTAGGCACGCTAACCTCTACACCAAGCCCCGAGGGCCCAAAAAAATTAAAAATTGAGTTAAGCACGGAATATTGTTTCAAATGCTTTAATTAATAGTATTTTTTATGAAATATGTCCTAAAAAAATTTATATTTAATGTTACTTGCACAATTGACAAAAAAAATTATATATAATCCAATGAAAACAAAAAAACTTTAATGTTAATTTTCTCAAAACTCGGTAGATGGCCCTTGACACACTAATGCGAAACAGGGTCTACATATGGCCCGAAAATTGGAATCGGGTAGATGGTGCATTACTATATGTACCCCATGTTTAAAAAAAAAACCAAAACCTTATATTTGTTTTGGTTTCTATAATATACTGTATAATGTTGAAAAAGAAAAAAAAACTCCCATTTAATTTTATCTTAATTTGATCTTTTAAGAACTTTTTTTTTATATGGTTTAAGTGGTCTTCAAAAGATTTCAGTGGCAAAATGAGAATAAACATTTTAAAGAGCATCTAAAAAATAATTGATTCAATGAAGAGTAGAAAATTGGCTGTGGTGAGGATTAAATAAAGGAACTCTGTGAGTAGGGCAGCCAGCGAAAATAAAAATCTTTATATTATATCGCTCCCATCTTCAGGACGAATTAATTGTAGAATAACCGATGAATAGTTTTATATCGTATGCACAACGAAAAAAATAACATATATTGTGCATAATAACAACAATTAATTCGTCCTGAAGATGGGAGCGATGCGTTCCCGAAACGTTGACGAGATAATATAAAGATTTTTATTTCCGCTGGCTGTCCTACTCACAGTGTTCCTTTATTTAAAATAATTGATTTTTGAATTTTAATCAAAATCGTTGGAGCGAATTTTAAGAAAAAAATCTGGTGTGACTGGCGCACAGCACACAACTTTCTCTTACCTTCGGTAATCGAAAGTTGTGTACTGTGCTTGTCACACCAGATTTTTTGTGTCGACATGTATTTAGTTCCCGGCAGTAGGGAATATTTGAATTCAGATGTAAAATTTATAAGTATGAGAAAATATTTATATTTTGTAACCATGACAACCATTTCTCCTATCTTTCCTATGAAGCACAAGAGTAAAGTGTGCTTCAAACAATTTTGAGAGCAAAACGAGAATATACATTTGAAAGAGCATCTAAAAAATAATTGATTTTTGAATTTTAATCAAAATCGTTAGAGCGAATTTTGAGAAAATCGAAAAAAACTGAAAAAGTACATCAGTAAAGTACTAGTACTCTTTGGCCGATTTTGATTAAAAGCTTATTTTTCCGGTCCCGGGAGGTATTTAACTTAAATATAAAATTTCAGCCTCATAGCTCAATTCCTTCATGCTTAAAAGTGAACACAGACACACACACACACACACACACCCACACACCCACCCACCCACCCACCCACAGACAGACCATGTTGCGAAAACCACTTTTTTGGATTCAGGGGACCTCAAAACGTGAAGATCCATCAAAATCTCGACATCGAATTTTTGACATGAATCCAATACTTTCTCTCTCTATATATATATTACATATATACATAGGTAAGAGAAAGTAAAAAAAAAATCTGGTGTGACTGACGCACAGCACACAACTTTCTCTTACCTTCGGTAATCGAAAGTTGTGTTCTGTGCTTGTCACACCAGATTTTTTGTGTCGACATGTATTTAGTTTCCGAGAGTACGGTACATTCGATTTTCAAGATGTACAATTTATAAGTATGGCAAAATATTTATATTTTGTTACCATTGCAACCATTTCTCATATCTTTTCTATGAAATACAAGAGTAAAGTGGTCTTCAGAAGATTTTAATGACAAAATAAGAATATACATTTTAAAGCGAATCTAAAAAATAATTGATATTTGAATTTAAAAAAAAAATCGTTGGAGCAAATTTACAGAAAATCGAAAAAAACTGAAAAAGTGCATCAGTAAAGTACTAGTAATCTTTGGTCGATTTTGTTCAAAAGCTTCGTGTCACGTCCCATGGAGGTGCCTAACTTAAATATAAAATTTCAACCTCCTAACTCTTTTCGTTCTTGAGATATTTTGTTCACAGACACACACACACACAGACACACACACAGACAGACCATGTCGCGAAAACCACTTTTTTGGATTCAGGGGACCTCAAAACGTGAAGATCCATCAAAATCTCGACATCGAATTTTTGACATGAATCCAATACTTTCTCTATATATATATATATATTACATATATACATAGGTAAGAGAAAGTAAACACACACCCAAGATTATTTTTTTCTTATAACCTGCAACGTGCGACTAGTCATACCAGATTTTTAATTTATTTTTCCGCTGACTCTAGATGATTTTTTTTAATACTCTTTTTATTATCATCATTTAATAAATTAAAAAAAAAAAAAGAAGTTCGAAATTCTCTTTTTTATCGTTTTCTATGTGTGTTTTGGGAATGAGGGTTCAAATCCCATATGACTATGAACGTTTTATATACATATTAATCTCATAAAGTTAAAAAAAAAGGCTACCGCCATCACTAACCCAATAATAATCATAATAATTTTATTTAGGACCCTTGTTAAATGTCATTTGCATAGAGTAGGGGGGATGGGAGAGAGGGAGGGGGGGGGGTTATTAATTTACATTAAAAGTTAATTTTTCTGCTCTGGCCGACCACATTAAATAAATTTAAGCAAATCAATTATATATTCTAACAAGAGAGAGAATTTTCTCTATTCGTGTGATATTAACGAATCCATCATAAAAGTAAAAGTTATTCTAACCTCCCCCTCCCCCCGCCTACCCACACCCTTTCCCCTTAATGATAGTATAAATTAGCTTTATTGTTACGCGAAGAGAAGATATATTACCCTATCTCGAACAACTCTCTATGGAAAAATAATTTAAAAATGGAAATTAAGTCTCAAGAAGAGTAAGAAAGAAAAAAAAAAAAGAAAGAAGAATAAATGAACTTATATATAATATAAAAAAAAAAAAAATTAGATCAAATTTGTAAAATGTATTCGTTTCGCTTTGCGGGGTGGTTTAATTACACAGAACAAAAAGATAAATTCTAACCGAATCTAATTTGAGGGGGGTCACACACTAAAACTTGACTAGAGTGACTTCTCTGTTATTTGGTATATAAGTATGTCGCCAGAGTAAACAATATTTTTTACGTGAATGAAACTATATTCCTTCCCAGCATTTTATTTCTAAATAAACTTAATAAAACTAATTATCGTTATATCAAGAAATATATTTACTAAATTTTAAGTAAAAATATTTCTTAATTGACCATTTAAAAAATAATATTTTATTAATTTAAAAAAATTTGGAATCTATTTGTTTTGACTTAACATATATTTCCTGTAATTTTTAATAAATAATACAAGTTATCTCAATATTATTATTTATTTGTACTATTATTACTTAAATAAAGCCTTATATTGCCAAAAATGTCTTTATTAAGGAACCGATCAAACAGCTGGTCGGCAATGTTGGCTTCTCAGACAGCCGGAATTGAATGAACTACTTTTTGAATTAGTAAAAAATAACTAATCTAAAAGTAACCAATAAATTTACTAAATATATTAGTAGATTCTACTCAAAATAACTAAATTTGATGTAATTTTCTTACCTACTATTTGAATAAGTAAAAATTCTACTAATTCGTTTTAAGAGAGTAGCTCTTTTCGTTCTTGAGATATTTTGTTCACAAACACACAGACAGACAGATCATGTCGCGAAAACCACTTTTTTTTGGATTCAGGGGACCTCAAAACGTGTATATCCATCAAAATCTCGACATCGAATTTTTGACATGAATCCAATACTTTCTCTCTCTATATATATTAACATATATATATAGATATATAGGTAAGAGAAAGTAAAAACGTATTGTTTTATGTAAACATTTACTTTGATGATTGTGACTAACTTCATGGGAATAAGTGGAAATGGCGGGAAAATTTGAATCTAATTTCACAGGAATGCCTGCAGATGGCGCTGACGGTCGTTATATAATAAGATACGTAATGGGCGTGACAGTTAGTTCACTTGAATCGGAGCAATTGCACAGTACTTCAGAACGACTGCAGAATAAACAAAAATGTGGTCAATAATTAAAAATTCCCCTAATAATAATAATAATTCAAACCACAAAAGCTTTAATCTCTATATTAACCTATATATAGAGGTAAGAGAAAGTAAAAAAAAGGCCATTCAAGTTGATTAGAGCCATTTTCGGAGTAAGGCAATGCAATAAACATTTGCGATTGATCGGAGAGAGAGAGCGAAATCACAAGTTAAAGTGTTGGTATGTGTATGTGCAGGTGGCGGCACCGCCCCATTTCTTTTTTTTTTTTTTTTTTTGCTTTCTCACTCTTTATGACTATCCAGGGGCTCTAACAAATCCCCTTCTCTTAGCCATTTTGCCTTTGAACAAAAAAAAAAAAAGGCAAACGATATTATTAATTCAATTTATTGGTGCATTTACGAGAAGGATCATAGGTGTTATAGTAGTACAACCGGGAGGCATTTATCACCTCCTACAAGAGAGAGAGGTGGGAATAAAAAGACTTTGGGCCCAGGGCTAATTTCAGGGGGCAACCAACTAACTCCTTGCCACCGCCACCGGAGGCAATTAGGATTGACCTCTTAGGTCATTAGCCACCAGCCAACAAGTGTCCGATTGTTCATTTCTTCTTTTTATTTTAATGAAAACTACATTTCACGACAATCATTACAAAAATAAAAAAATTAAGGTTTATTGTCTATTTTGCTATTATTAATATTTGGTAAATCTTTACTATAAAGCTCACTCCCACCAGAGAGCGCTCGCTTACATTTGACTAGATCTTTTTACTTTCTCTGACCTCTATATATATTAATATACCAGGTATATAGAGAGAAAGTATGGGATTCATGTCAAAATTTTGATGGATATACCAGTTTTAATAATATTTTTTTCTTTTTTATTTATTTAGATTCCGACCTCAGTCTTTCTTGGACTTTGGTCTTTATACAGTATATATACCAGGATTTTAATTATAAATAATTTAGACATAAGTAAAAAATCTGGTGTGACTGTCGCACTTAAATATAAAATTTCAACATCCTAGCTCAATTCCTTTATTCTTTAAATTGAACCCAGACAGACACACACACACAGACAGACCATGTCGCGAAAACCACTTTTTTGGATTCAGGGGACCTCAAAACGTGAAGATCCATCAAAATCTCGACATCGAATTTTTGACATGAATCCAATACTTTCTCTCTCTATACATATATTAACATATATATATAGAGGTAAGAGAAAGTAAAAATAAAAAATAAACGTGCAGTTCATAGCAGTAGAACTCACGCTGGATTTCAGCCTAAAAGATAGGCGTAGTAATAATCTCTTTTGGCTAGATTTTGCCTAACCAATAGGCGCTCCCGTCGAATGGCGCCTCTCGTGGTGAATACTATTCCCATGGCTTTCTCTTGCCTTTTTATACTGTAACTGTTTTTATACTCGCAATGAGTACGAATATTAGTTGATTTCTTGAAGAAATCAAGATTATTTACTGTATAATTTGTATCCATAAATCTCGAAGTTGTATGTTCCGTGGAAAACAAAACATTTTTATATTTTTCGATCCTGGATATCTGGAGCTCGGCGCTCATCTTTTCCTATCCGGTTACATGCTGTACGAACAAATATCTTTATATATATAATTCTTCTGTACGTGTGTATGTGACTGAACTCCTCCTAAACGACTGAACTGATTTTGATGAAATTTTTTGTGTATGTTTGTGAGAATCCCGGACAGGTTTTGTTTCACAAATAACAATAAGTTAATGAGTAATTAACCGATAAAATAAGAAAAAAAATAAAAATTAGGAGAAATAGTTGCCATGGTAACAAAATATAAATATTTACCCATGTTTACGATTTTTTATTTATTTACATTTAGAATTCTAAAATATCGGTGTAAATTTTTTGTCTGTGTACCGGGAGAGTCCCGGACACAGATCATACAATCAAGATGGGACAGCTCCAGGTTAAAAATTGTTTATAAGTTTAGCGCCCTCTATACGCGTATCGACCTATTATTTTGCGCGGGAGACCCGTGGCTCAGAGAGAAGACATTAGATTCTCGTGCCTAAGGTCCCGCGTTCGCGTCCCGTCCCAAGCGAGAAAAATTTATTTAATTTGAATTGGCTACTAATCATTTGAACTTAATAGGGAAGGGGTCTAAATGGCTTTAGATGCCGAAAAAGACCTTAAATAAAAAAAAAAACTGCTCACGAAAAATTTAATTTGTTTCAAATAAAACTGGTGTGATAGTTGCACAAGAAAAATCTCGTCCAATCCGTATTGAATTTTTGATATTTATTCAATATTTTCTGTATATTAATCAAGGGCGGATCCAGAAGTGTTTCTCGGGGGAGAGGGAGTAATCTGGTGTGACTGGTCGCACAGCACGCAATTTTATTTTTTTCTTAATTTCGGTAATTTAAAGGCGCATTCTGTACTTGTTTGCCAGAATATAAATACAAATCAAACTTTTAAGTATTAGTTTTTAAAATTTTTCAATAAAAATAAATTTATTTTCGAAAAAAAAGTATTTTTTTTTCAAATCTCGGGGGAGGGGGTAATTACCCCCTTTACCCCCCCTGTATCCGCCCTTGATATTAATATATATGTTCATCGGTATGATAAAATAAAAAAAAGATTAAAACAATTATTTGAAAATGAACAGTAAATGAAAAAAAAGAGAAATTAGTGTTAAAAAAATTTATTGAAAATTGTAAAAAAAAATTATAATTAAATTTAATTATAAAAGCAACAAATTAAGAACTTACTTCTTTCTTTCCCATTTTTTAAACACTTAGGGCATATTAAAGGGCAATAATTGCGTGTGATTAATTGAGTAGGGCACGTTACAATTTTATTTAATTCAAATTTATAATGTTTTTTTTTTATTTGTTAGTAAACTCATCAAACAATGTTATTTTGTTGGCGAATGGAACGAACTCTACAGGATAAATTTTTAACTAGTCTAGTATTGCCATCTAGCCACATATCAGACAACTAAAAACTTATAAACATTCTTCCCATAGAGCTGTCCCCCCATGGTCCCGGAAAGGATAGGATTCACAAAAAATCTTAAGTTCATGAATAATTAACCGTTAAAATAATATCTATATATAAAAATGAAAAGGGAAAATGTATGTACCGGTATGTATATAAGTAGGCGAGCAAGGGGGTCCAGGAGGCGCAGCCGAAGGCGGGGGTTTGCGTCTAATATATTTATATTTTTTGAAATGCTAAATTAGCCCACGGGGCGTGGTGTAGAGGTTAGCGTGCTAACCTCCTATACCAAACGTCGCGGGTTCGGACCCCAGGCAGTCCGATGATTTTATTTAAGCCATCTGGATACCAGATGGCTTAAATAAAAATGCCTGGACCCTAATATATATAAATTCATAAATAACGGTTATCGTAAATGTCTTATATGGCCTGAGCTGCCGAAAAGACAGTGTGAATGTGTGTGTGAGTGTGAGTGTGAATGAGAAAAAAGTGTGAATGTTTTTTTCAAAAAAAAAAAAAAAAAAAAAAAAAAAAAAATGCTAAATTAAATAAATTGAGTTAAAAAACCAACCTGATTTTGTATATTTGAAGGAATTCAATCGTTGACAATTTTGATCAGGAAACACATTGACTTTGTTTCATGTACTTGAAATGACAGTTATTCATTGGTTTTTTTTTGAAAATAACCGTAATGCATGGATCGGACCAATGGGAACAAATGTGTCTCCTGCGCATGCGCCCACGATCAACTCAGCACCATCATACGCTAGCGCGTGTTATCTTCATTCTGAACAAAGGAACTATATCTCAAAAAAGCACACCAAATTGCTCCATTGACTTGTCCCCCCCCCCTGATATTAACATATACATATAGGTAAGAGAAAGTAAAAAAAAATACGACATAAAGAAAACATTGTGACGGAGTGAACCAAGAAGGCGGTGAAAAAATGTTTTGTTTTTCGTTGTTATATATTAACGAACGTTGTTAATAAATTAATGTATTTAATTGGCTTAAATAAATCCAGCTTGTGTCAATATTGTTCAGTCTATTATAATTGGCACCCGATCTAAACGGTATGTTAATTTCTAATAAAATACTTAAATGTTCGCCTGAAAAGTACAAGGGTTTGAAAGGTGACAACTTTTTTAGGAAAAAAATCAAATCCAAAAAATCTATAAAATACCTTCAGTTAAAAATGTCAATATCTTCAGCATCTACTCCATCTTCTCCCACTGGATGACTTTAAACAAAGATTGATTAGCTAAGATATGGAATTCATTAATAGATCCAATTTATCCAGTTTATACTATAGAAACATTTTTCTACCACCACTTCCTAACGAATTCGGTCCCCAAGAATATTTAACAAAAAAAGCCACGTTTCCATTTAAAAGATTATTTGCCCAGGTTAGAGTGGCATGCCAGTATACCCTTACGATTACGGTGAAAAACAACACTCACCTTATAGATCAAAAGCAGCTCTGCACCTTATGTAAGAACATGGAACATTATACCATGTTTTAATAAAATGCCCAATTTATGACCTTATGGACTTTATGCGCGTCTCTGAGGATCAGTTTCCAAACATACTGATCCAAGAAACCCAAATGAGCAGCCTCTTCTTCTTTATGGATGGTGCTATGAGGACCAGGACCTTTGGCTGAACGAATGACTGGATTTCGGGAGGTGTAAATAATAATAATACTCCATCTTCTTCTTCTTCTTCTTCTCCTTTCGTTACTAGAAACGTTCATTGGGTTATTTACAATTCCTGTCAATTTATAAAATTCACTGGTTCTATACAAGTTTAGAATGCTGCATCTTTTAAAAAACATATCTTGCCAGCAGGTATATAAACTTGTTTTTTCTTCTTGCGGAAGTAAAACTTTTTTGAATCATGCCACGTTGCTTCGATGGAATTGGTATGGGCACCGGGCACAGAATCTTTAAAATTAATTGAGTGATTCACCTATAAATGATAAATTATTATTATTATTATTATTAATTATAGAATAGAAAGGATTAATAAATAAATGATTTATTTTCAGATGTTGGTATCCTTTAGATTCGAGGCAATCGTAAGACTTTCAGAAATCTGATATTATTGTAGTTCCTGGAAGAATCCATTTTTTTTATCAATGGAATAAGCACATGCGATGTGCGTTCTTCCACAACTTCTAAGAAAACCCGTCCCGATTCCCTCTCAATTCCACCAAAGACCCGTGGCCTTCCACTCGATGGTCTCTATGGTATTTTCTTTTCCCAAACTTAGATTCATCTATTTCTACTATGCGGCCAGGAGCGCCAATTTTTTCTACTTGAGAAAAATAACATTCATATGGGTTATTTCTTCCCTACAGAAAGATGCTCAATCAATAGCGGTTTTATTTGAAATTTCCAATTCTTAAGCTATTGTAGATAAATTAATG
>JAKCPI010019205.1:0-37836 GCA_023213315.1 Euborellia annulipes | reverse complement strand
AAATAAAATTAGGTAGGGCGATGGCGACGAGGACTCGTTAGGACTCGAGGGTTTTTTATGCGCTTTAATTCGTAGGCTTTCTCCTCTATATAAAAAAAAGCCATGTCACAATCTCGGCGGCCATGATCTGCCCCCCCCTAGATTTGGTCCAGGATACCCCCTTGAGTATATGTATATATTATGTTATAGAGAAATACACAATTTTAAATGAATCTTTTTGAAATTAAGTACACATATAGTATTTGAAACGGGGTCTAACATAGTCATAATTTGAATATCTTAAATGTTACTGGGGAATTATAATCAAATTTCTTCAATATCTGAACACAAATCTATTCTTTTCCTTTTTGACTGAGCCCTTTTGGCAGTCATAATTAGGCCCTGCTGTTCCCAGCCAGTACCCTCACTTGATCTCAAGGCCTTAGAATAAAATAATTAAATTACCTACTAGGAATCTCTCGGTCTCCCCCGGCGGCGATACCAGGAGGCGGGAATTGAAAGAAGGTCCCTAAAACCCATGGTAAAATGGACTATTTATTCTAGACCGCTTTTAAAAAGAGGGGTCGGTCCTTCAAATGTCGCCTCCCCCCTCAAAAACGATTCCGCTTAAATAAAAAAAAAAAAAGAGTCAATTTTTTTTAATTATTAACAAAACCATAATTTTTGTATTACCACTGTCAAAGCCGGAAAGATAAAAAACTAAGTCGAAAATTTGAAAAAAAAAAAAAAATACATTTTCAAGTAACCCGCTCATAGTTTCTCTGATCGGCCACTAGAGATCGCAGCTATCAATTCTAATTTGTCATCATTTTTTTTCTATTATGATTACATGTCAAAAAAAAAATCTGAAAATTTTCTAAAATGAACTAATTTAATCAATTATTAATTATTTCTATATATTATTTATTGATTTACTTTAATTTTTTTCGTTGTAAATAAATTAAATCAATAATGGCAAATGCAAGTAATTGGGAAGGTAAGAAAAAACAATTTTGACGTTTAAATTTTTTTTTTTTTAATTACTCTTTAATATTTTCTTCATTTTAGATTTAAGAAAACAAGCAAGGCAATTAGAAAATGAAATTGATTTAAAACTTGTTTCATTTAGTAAACACAGCACAGCAAATCCTAGTATTAAATCTGATAGGTACGCATTTTATATTTTTATTTATATATAAAAAAGAAAGTGAGGAAGTTTTTATTTATTTCTAAGATAAATTGATAAAAGATTGTCTGCTTACTGTCAATATTTTTGCCATCAACCTCCCGGCAGAAATAACTTCGCTTTCGCCATAGAATCAAAAAATTAATTCACTATAATTTGTATGAATAGATAAATTAAATTAGCCTATCTTTTTATTATTGAATCAGCGCTTTCGGAGTTAAACGTCTATCTAGTTGATGAAAGATTAACGACGATTTTTTTTTGTATATATACTTTAACTTGAATTGCAATGCTTTTAAGTAATAGACACCTCATTCTCTGTTAGGTAAAAATGCTCATCAAAAATATATCAATGTACCGCATATTATGCTCTACCACTTGGGGAAAGTATAGAAAGCTCAGCAATCTCCACTTGGATAATAGAATGATCGACATTGAAGCAATCGAGTGTCAAACTCTCCTTGCTGCCAGAAATCCTTCATCGGGAAATTCTTTTCATCCTATTCCCAAGTGGTAGAGGATATATCCCGATGATTGATTTTCGAAGCGAATTTTTATCTATAAACAGAAAAGGAACGTTGTTTTTTTTTTAAACTATTACAAGGAAAGTAGAAGTAAAATGAGCCTTTGATATTTAGCAAGTGGTCGGTTGGTTCACAGATTAATTATATATATAATTAATTAATCAGTGGGTTGGTTGAGGTGGTCTTTGTTCGTCTGCTAGTCGAGTCCCCGGTCTCAATATACTTACTCTCTTAAGCCTGCCATACACTTGAAGGACATCCTCAAGGAAAACTCCTCAACTATTTCCTTGAGGATTTCTTCTACAGCAACCTCGATCATACACGGATAGATTTTTCATAGATTTTTTATTTATAGTCACCCTAAGGCCGCCTGTCATCGACACATACTCAGCGAAAAACTGACAGAATTTCGGCCGGAAAAAATTATTGAATTTCAATTGGGATTTTTGGGCCTCAAGGCCGAAACTACACACTTTGAGGTATTCCTCAAGACGTGTGCTATTTAAGCCCTTGAGGAAATCCCGTTTGTGTATGTCAGCCTTTACTGGTCGAGATGTTATATGGACTGTGCTTGAAAATATTGCGAGATTTTTCCTACCATTAAATTTCTTTTTTTCTACCAATTCGGTATTATCCTAATACTTTCTATCAATCGGTCACTGAAAGTATATTGATGAAATTCCATAATTAACCCTACATATATCAAACCCTCAAGAATATATTTGTATTTCTTTTTCAAACCATTGCTATTAAAGAAATATTTATAAAAAGCTCGGATAAAAAGAATTAGAGTTATGAAAAAATGAAATCAGCAGATCCAATGACTCCACCTAACATCCTTCTGTTTGGAAAATATTTCCAAGTCTAAAACGTTAGTGCCGTAAGGATAGTGCCTTGTTCAATGGTTACTAGGGGATAAATTACACATTCGAAGGTGCCTTGGCTAATTGTCTGACTGCTTGGCGTTTAGTGGACAGAAATGTAATATAAATGAGGCATCAATATTATGTTTAGATAATTTTAATCTTTTCTAGTTCCAATCCATATGTCAAACTAAATTATTTACTTTATTTTATAAAATTATATATATACATATAAACGGGAAGTTTACTTACTTCCTCTTTTTAAAATATAAATCTAATCTAATAATTCATTTGTCTTTTTTTAGTGATACTTCACCTTTGTTAGGCTCTGAACATGTTTTTGATACACTATCACTTGAAATTGAACAAATGTTAAAGAAAGTAAGTCTATTATTTTATTTTTCTTACAAAACATAGAAATTCATTCAAAATTCGTTCTTTTTTTTCAGTTGACCTCTTTGAATGATCACCTCGCGGAAGCGGCTTCTGCTCCTGGTTCCAGTTCTGGACAATTGCATACTCTTCAAAGGCATCGAGAGATTTTAAGTGATTATTCTCAGGAGTTTAAAAAGACACGGGATAATTATCGATCACGAAGAGAGCGAGAAGAATTACTCAGTAGCGTCAGTTCGGATATAGAGTGAGTTTCATATAATTAACAAAACGAAAATTAAGATTACTTAGATTAAGGAATTTGCTTGGCCTCTTGCCATTAAAGCATCTAACATCAATTTCCCTATTAGACTTTTAAGAAGATGAGTCACTAATTGGATAAAGACTCAAACACCCTCACAACTTGATTATAACCTTTATGGATCAACGTGCCCTTTTTACATTCTCTTGTTATTTGAAACTAAAATGCAAACTGTTTTGATTGGTGGCGTTCCCAAAATTTTGTGTTCGTGCCCATTGGTTCGCCATCTCTGTTCTAGAGTATTGAAAACAAAAAAACATTTTCCCTCATAACTTTTCTGATTTTAGTACAATTTTAGTCTTTGAAAGACACTTCTTTTCAGAAGTTCTAATCCTTTTTGACAAATTTGCGCAGAGCTAAAACCTTTAGTTTCAAAGATAGCTTGTCCTTTACGCCCATATTTTAATTTCACTTACACCTTCTAATTTTGTGTGTATTTTTTTAGATAGCTCAATATTAATTAGACTGTTTTGTAAAGCTCAAAAAGCTGAACATTTCTGTATATATACCTTTTTCGAGACGCGCACCTTAACACTACTACAAGTAGATGTTTTAAAAATAAATATTTATATACTTTTTCTTTTTAGTTCTTTTAAGAGTTCCTCTGGTTTAAATCGTCGAATGGAATTATATCTTAAAGAAAATGAACATATTAGAAGGTAAGAAAACTTTTAAACAACTCGTATTTTACGAGTAAAGGAAAAAAATATTACACTTTTATTTATATAAATCATTATAAACAACAAAATATGCTATTAAACTAACAAAATTTATATATATTTTTTTTTTTAGTTCGGATCGTCTTGTCGATGATCAAATCGCCATCGCTCTAGACACAAGAGATCATTTGACAAATCAACGAGTCACATTTAAACGTATACAAACACGTATGAATGATTTTGCAAATCGTTTTCCAGCAATTGGCTCATTAATGCAACGGATTCATGCTAAAAAAAGAAAAGACTCAATCGTATTGGGTGTGGTAATCGGAATTTGTACTATTCTCGTGTTATTATATATTTTCCTCTAGTAAATATATGTATATATTGATATATAAATTTAAATGGGGTTTATAGATTAAAAAGATGTAGCAGATTTTATTCATACGCCCTTTAAATCGCAAATATTTACAAATATCAATGCGACTAGGACAACGGTCTAATTTCAAAGTGATAAACTACCAAACTTATATTTAAATTTGAATCTAGTGGTTAATTACCAAAGAGGCGCCAGGTTTATTTTTTTTTAAACAAAATTAAAAGTTAATCTCGTTTTATAAATATAGATTTTTAATTATAAACTCTATTTGATTTTGGTTTTTGTTATAAACCTCCAGAGCTCTTTCTTTTTTTTTCAATTCTTTATTTTCCGGCGACACGAAGCCATTCAACCCACAAGAGCTCTTTCTTTATAATTAAATCTTTTTTTACAATTTCTAATTTCATTCATTGATTCTCAACATTAATGTTTTCTTTTTTTATTAATTTTTGGAATATGTACCCTAGTATATATATTTTTCCTTAAATAAGAATGCCTGGACCCCCAATAGATTTATTATTAAATAACGGTTATCGTCAAAGTCTTATATGGCCTGAGTTGCCGAAAAGACTGTGTGAATGTGTGTGTGAGTGTGAGTGTGAATGAGAAAAAAGTGTAAGTTTTAAAATATATATATATATATTTCATTTATACTGTATAATTAATCGATAAAATAATTTCGCTCAATATTTGAATATATAATAATAATAATCAAACACAATTTTTAAAATCAATGGAGAAAGGATCAATTTATAAAATTAGACATGAGGTGGAAAAAGATTTTATTATAAAAAAAGTGCCAACATTTTGTACAGTGAGGGTCAATATTAAGTCCGACCCATGCGTTTTGTACTTGTGATTATTTCATTGTTTTTATAAAGGAAAATGAAAATCTTTACTGGAAATTGTCTAGGTTTGAACCATGAAAGTTTCCATTAAATTTTTTAAAAACACTGAAATAATCACAAGTAGAAATCGCATGGGTCGGGACTTAATATTGACCCTCACTGTACATAATTGGCTGTTATAATTAAAAATCTAGAGCCTATATATATATATAGGGTGTCCATAATTAAACTTGAAATTTGGGAGCAGTCTGTTAGCAAAAACTATGCAACGGAATTGTATGAAAATTTCGGTAATGGCATGAGAATTTTATCGAGAAAAAAAACACTACTAGATGGCCTATCATAGCTTTATTGAGAACATATATATAAATAATCTACAAAAGTTAACAAAACATGCTCGATATGATGTCCACCATTGTCTGCTACTATCTGGAAGCGTAAAATCGCATATTCGACTGTTGAAGGCAGCAGGAACTAGGGAATGTTACGCACATGGCGTTCTATGCTTTCTCGGATAGAGAACCCCCAGCTGCCTTCAACACTCGAACATGCGATTTTACCCTTCCAATGGTAGCAGACTATGGTGGACACCATATCGCGCATGTTTTATAAACTTTTGTTGATTATTTATCTCAATAAAGCTCTGTTATGCCATCTAGTGTGTTTTTTTTTTGAAACTCATTGTTTTTTTCCCTTATGGACACCCTGTATTTATAAATAGAGCATGATTAACTTGTAATTTTGTTTTAAAAATATATATCTATTATAAATTAAATTTAATAATTAAATATTAAAAGGTATAAACCAAAAGACCTGCTTCCTTTATGACAATTAACCACCAAATTCAAGACTAAATTTTAAAATGTGTTCCATTCAAAAGAAAGTGCCGAAGGAGGTTCCGTTTTTGGCTGGCTAACTAATTGCTTTCCATTTATTGTTAAACTATGCACTCCAATAAGTGAGCCAGCCAGAAAAAACAAGATGTCAGCATGAATGCAATCACATTTTAAAATTGCTCTTTTGATACGTCGAAATATCTACGTATTAAAAGTTGTAAGGGGGAAAGACCAAATCTGCTCGTCTTTGCTCCATCTCTTCTATATATATATATATATATATATATTTCGTCAATATCTTAAAAAACTTGCTCGTGTCACTTTTATAAAAGAAATAATATTCAAAATTCTGTTATTGTTCATGTTTTAATAGAAAATAGCAATGCGCAATTGTAAATTAAGTTTTAGATCTTGCGTACAATGAAAGTGAAGAATTTCCCACTTCTACATCATAATACCGTAATAGAATTTTCTTTACACTTTGCCATTAACAATAAGTTAAGGAGCAGGATAAGATAAGGAGCAGGTGGTCCGGTATTAAAAAACCTGAGCATTATTTAAATAAACTCCATCAAAACAAATTTGTTTTGAAAATTGTATTTTAAATTTCGTTTTAAAAATGACACGAAAAAGTCTATTAAGATATAAACATAAGGATATATATATATATATATATATATAAATTTATAAACTCTTCTACTTTCATTTTGTTCTTTATCATAAGGTTTGTTCCAAAAAGGGATTTTTTAAATTATTAATTTCTTTGAACTAAGTCATATTTTAATTGGTTTTTGGATTCCTTTAGAACCCCAAGCATTTTAATAATTCATTAAAAAATTAATTTATTTTCTTTTTTATTAAAACGATTAAATATTTAGAAGAATTCCACAAATAATTTGTTTACCAAAAAGATTAAATAGATTTAGAACCTCTTATACTTCTTTTTAATTTACGCTCTGCGTATTGTATAAAGAAGAAATTCTTAGATTAATCGGCTACCCTCGAAATATTTCACTCTGAATTTGTGAATTCATGTTTTTATCAGGCGATATAATAAAAGTATTTATTCACAAGTAAGCATTGAATGGTATAATCATTAATTATACCTGCATAAGCTTTCTACATCTATCAAATTCAATTGATAAAATAACCAATTTGCCTTCTACCCAATTTATTACAATTTTCTCTCTGATATGAACCTTTCATATTATTATGTGAGTTTTTAATTATAGACCACATTTTGTTATTAATTATTTATTAAAAATATAAATACTGTACAACGTTTCGACTGCTTATTCTGTAGTCGTTTTCAAGTACTGTACACTTGCTTCGACTAAAGTGGACTAACCTCTAAGGCATGTTATATACAACGACGTCAGCGCCATCTACAGTGAAGTTAGACACAAATTTTCGCGCCATCTACATTCATTTGCATGCAGTTAGACACAATCATCAAAGCAAGTGTTTACATAAAAAGCATTAAGTTAGACTTGCTGTTAAACACTTGCTTTGATGATTGGGTCTAAGTTCATGGGAATGAGTGTAGATGGCGCTGAAGTTATTGTATATACAATGCGCGTCCCTTAGAGGTTTGTTCGCTTTAGTCGGAGCAAGTGCACTTCACAATAAGCAGTCAAAACGTCGTACAGTATTTATATTTTTAATAAATAATTAATACAAAATGTGGTCTATAATTAAAAACTCCCATAATAATAATATTACAAAAGCTTTAATGATTCTTTCATATAATATTAATAGGTCGCTACAATGCCAAAGAAAAGTCGAGATTTTGTATAAGAATGGGAATAACTTCCATCGCTTAATTTGATTTAAATAATTCGTTTCTTTTGTAAATTTTGTCTTTTCATTTCTCGCATGTTTTAGGAACGCTTATAAAATACAGATATATTTAATATTATTGGTTAATAATCTATTTTCCTCACTTTGAGCCAGCTCCAAAAGTTTTGAGTGCCTTATGGGCCCCCTGCTGTTCTAAATTCTTTAAAAAGAGAGATTAGGAGTCAGAGAAACGGTTAATTTAATTTTATGCATTATATATATATTTTGTTTTGGAATAATCCTTATGATGATTTTATTTTGGCTTAGATTCTATTTAATATACAATTCATTGTAAAATAGAAAAGTAATTTCCCTTTTTTCAAGAGGGCAAATGCAATAGCATCTTGACCCGATAAGATTATTCCTCTCTGGCAAGCTATTTTTCCAATTCAATCAAAATTTTTTTTTTATTTATTTCTTGATATAAGTAGATGTATTATTAATTAATTAATTGACAAGTTGTTTAATCCTCGAGCAATTTCTAAAGTTTTGAATTCGGGCAATACGATTTACCGCATATGTCTCTTTCTAGCTGTTGGAAATTTCTCTTAGAACAATTTATTGATTATATTTAATATTTATATGTTTGTAATGTTTCAAAAACCCTTCCATACTTATATTTTTTTTATAACTTATATGTTAACATATAAATATATATATATTATATAAATAAACTTTTAGCACATATTTATGGACTTGGAAGATGTAAAAATAATACATCTTTTTTTTAATAATGTGATAAAATAAAATGAAATTTGTATTTTTAAAATTTCTTTAATTGAAACCTTTGAGTTCTATTAACACCGTCTTCACTTCTAAGTGAATTCACATATCCGAATGCCGTGCTGTGGTCTAGTGGTAGGGCACACCGAGAGAAAATTGGAGGATCCGTGGTTCGACTCCTGGCGGCACACCCTTACCCTTCTCTGGTATATGATTTAATGATTATTTAATTATATAAATCTCCTTCGCGGCTCACATACGCGAGGTATATAATATCTTAAATATTGTATATGTAATTTCTTATTAGTGAATTATGAAAGGGATTAGCACAGTGGCGCAACCAGGTTTGTTCCTGGGGGGATGGGGAGGCGTTTGAAAAAATTAAACATAAGAAAATTTCTCAAAAAAAGATTTCGGGCTGGGGGGGGGGGGGGGGTGAAGCCTCCATCCCCTCCTAGCTACATGCCTGGAAAAACTAAATTCAATTAAAATCAGGCTGCTATTTTTCTTTTGTATTCGTAATAAGAATTATGTATAATAAAATATATAGAAATTCAAATTTTTATTCTCGTGAGGGGGTTCAGAACCCTAAACTCCCCCCCCCCCCCTTGGTTACACCACTGTACTGTAGGTCTACTTTTTATTTTGATTAAAACAAAAAAATTTACTATTGCATGTAGTAAAAAAATATTTTTTCTATTTTCTCAACTAATAAATACTCTACCTAATTATTTTTTTTTTTTTTTTAATTGATAAATGTTTAAAAATATCCTTTATAATTAATTACATATAAATTTTAAAAACTGCGAAAATACTGGTGGTGCCATCTTTTGACAAACCATAAAACTATATAATTGAAGTGATTTAAAAATCAAAACAAAATTCTTTTTAACCTCCAAAATGGGACTGAACGCTTATTATTTTAGTCAATTCTTTGTAGCTTTTTTATTTGTTTTATTTTTTTGCGAATATTTAATTTACTATTTTGTGATCATTCAGGTAATAAATTTTGAATCTTTTAATATTAATTTGTTCTAATTTATTCATTTTACTTTTAAAGTGTTCGTGGCCAAGATTAAACCCTGATAAAGCAGAATCAAATATCAGAGCGGCAAATGAGGATGAATCGCCTATTCGTGCAATTTTTTTAGCGGATACCCATCTTTTGGGCTCAAGAAATGGACATTGGTTTGACAAATTAAGAAGGTTATTAAATATATTTCAATCTTACTTTCCCCTACTGTCAAAGTCAAAAAAAAAATAATAGAAAACTTCATACAAGTGTCATAAATATTATACTATTGTTATATTAAATAGAAATTGTGTATTTTAATGCTACTATTTTCGAAATAAGAGCATCAATTTAAAATTAATAATATTCGAGCTAGACTAGGAGACAAGACAGATGATGTTTTATTTAAATTTGTTCTATAAAAAATTATTATTATTATTTCCATTCATGTAATGAACTCATTATTTTTGTTTTTCAACAGAGAATGGCAAATGTATCGCGCCTTTCAAACGGCAATGACACTTCACAAACCAGATGTTGTCTTCGTTCTTGGAGATCTTTTTGATGAAGGACTTTGGTGTAGCGAAAAAGAGTTCAATTATTATGTTAATAGGTAAAAATCATTCACCTTGATCTGTTTATAGTTTAGTTTTGTTTAGTTTATTGATTCCATTTTCCTTTACCTCTTTTTGAGGTTTTAGGGTTACAAAATTTTTTTTTTTTTTTTTTACAATATTTATATCTATTTTTTACAAAATTTTCTTAATTTTCTGACTGTTTTCTTTTCTGCCTTTCATCTTCTTCGCCGGGTTGTCTTTTCATTTGTAGTATTTGTCTTGTCCAATTTATTAAGTTTTTGTCTAATTTACCTTTTATAATTGTCCATAAGTCTATTTCTATCCCTTTGTCTGAATTGCTTTTCCATGTCCAGGTGTCTGTGTCCAGTTGTTCGTCTGTCTCTTTATATGTCCATAGGTGTTCTAATGTCTCCCTCACTTTTCCACATCCCCTACAATGTATGTTTTCCCCAAAAGTCATGTCCCTTAATAAGTTCCCGCATCTTATTTTGGTCCACCATATCCTTTCCCTCCATTTTGTGCCGTCTAGATAATCTTCCATTCCCCGGTCTGTCTTAATATCTTTATAGTAGCTACAGTAGTTTGATTTGTCTATATTGCTCCAGTCCTGTTGTATTTCCTGGTCTATTGTCTTCTTTAACGTGTCCTCCATTCTTTTAGTCATTTGTCTTTGATTTCCCTCCTTTATTATGTCGATTAAGTCTGGGTTTCCCGCGTCGTTTGCTGCTTTGACCAAATGTTTTCCCCACTGTGTTGGTTTCCCGTTCTCTATATCCTTTATTATTTGGTCAAGGCATATTTTAGGTAGTCTCCTTGATCTGTTTATATACCGGTATATATAAATTCTTTATATTTAGGTGTCATCATTCCATTTCTATTTTTAATTTTTCAGATTTCACGATCTTTTTCGTACGCCATCTGAAACAAAACTTTATGTTGTTGCTGGAAATCACGACATCGGCTTTCATTATGGAGTGTCGCCTTATATCCACGAGAGATTCGTAACAGCATTTAGGTTTGTTTCAAAATTATTGGCTTTCATTATTGTTTTTAGATATATTTTAATTTACATTGACAAGATCTTGAAAAGGAAAAATGAAAGAGAACTTTCACATTTTGACTGTTCTTTAGACATTGGTATCAAGTTCTTAGTTATTGTAATTTCTCACTCTTTTCATTTTTATATAATAAATTTGGTGTATATAAATTATTTTTCTAATAAAAATTTTAAACGAGGATTGTCTTCTTCTCAAGTACTAAATCTTTCATTCATATTTTTATATAAATGTATATATATACACGAATATATTCTGGCAGGTTTTCGCTATTGAGTGTATGCGAGTTAACCCAAGAATATATATATATATATATATATATATATATATATATCTAAATCAAGCCATTTTAAATAATTGCTTGGTAAACACACATTCAAGCCCAAATAAATTTAAAAAACAACATATCTCATTATTATAATATTCATTCTGAAGAATCCCAGATTTCATTATATACTTAAATAATTTATATTTACCAAAAATGTTTTCTAATACTCAATTCCAATCAATAATTATTTTTTAGATCACCAGCTGTGCAATTTATTACAATTCAAGGGAATCATTTTGTTCTTCTAAACTCAATGGCAATGGAAGGCGATGGCTGTTTTTTATGCCGGCCTGCGGAACTAGAACTTCAAAAAATCAGCAGTGAGTAAAAGATTATTGTCCTGGTTAAAGTTTGCGATCTATTCTTAACTATAGTTGTAATATAATTCTAATCGCAATAGTTATTAGAAGGGTTTGAAGAGATCAAGATAATTTATTTGAAAATCAAGATACAAATCGATGGTCAGATTATTCAGAATGTACTCGAAGATTGTCAATTTTATAAAATATTTGAGAGCATTTGAGCACATGGGCTTCGTGTTGGACGTTCTATGCCAGTGTATGACCTCAGGAGGTGAAATTTTATTTATAATTTATTAATTTTATTAATTCCTGAAAGGCAAAAATAAGTTTTTACATAAAATCGGGCAAAATGTACAAGTCCTTTACTGATGTAATTTTTCAGTCAGCTCAGAGGCCGTCTGTTTGCATACCTGCTTTTAATGTATATTTATCTTTTTCTTTTAGAACGGCTTAAATGTACTCGCGGAGTTGGAACATGCGACAAAGCAATGCTTCTAGAACGATATTCACGACCAATTCTCCTACAACATTTTCCCATGTATCGTGAAAGTGATGCTGAATGTCACGAATCAGATTCAGCGCCTGAAAATGAGAAAAAGACAAAATTCCGGGAAAGATGGGAATGCCTCAGTGAAGAATCTAGTCAAGAAGTAAATATACAATAAACTCTATTTGTCCTTTTTGTATAAAAGGGTAGATCTATAAAACGAATAGAGTCGATTTTTATTACATTTCAAACTCCAATTATTTATTTATTTTAAAAATTGAAATTTCAACTATTTCATTGATCAAATTATGATATATATATATATATAAATATTTGAATTGGGAGTTTCGTTGGTGAAGAGACCACTCCTTCCTGGCTGCCGCCTCCTGTCTTTGATCATTGATATTTATACGAGGGTAAGTCAGAAATTACTAAATTCTGTCCTAGTTTATTTTATTGTTATGAAATTGCGGTCCTACTATGAAAGTTTGTTCTTAATCTCTCGGGCCTTCATATGGGGCTTGCAATCTGAGCTGTCCTGTCCAAAGGTCCGGGATGATGGCTCAGTCTTTTGCGGTCTTTTGCTGAGAGAGTTTGGAATGACCTACCCGTCGAGATTCGGAGATGCACGCATTCCCCAGCCTTCTTCCGCTTCTTAATCTTTTCGGCCGGGGATGGTTCCTGGTCGTAATTGTTGTCCATCCCGTTTGTTTGTCTGTTTTTCCTTCTTGAATTCTGCGCTGGGATGAGAGCACGCTGCTGTTTGTAAACAAATGTCAACTACCGAATGTACAGTGAGGGTCAATATTATTGTAAGTCCCACCCATGCGTTTTCTACTTGTGATTAATTCATTGTTTTTATAAAAGAATTTTTCTAGGTTTGAAACATGAAAGTTTCCATTAAAAAATAAATATTTTTTCAAAAACAATGAAATAATCACATGTGGAAAACTCATGGGTGGGACTTAATATTATCCCTCACTGTACACTGCAAATAAGCCCTATGTACAACAATATTAAGTCCCACCACGCGTTTTCTACTTGTGATTATTTCATTGTTTATGAAAAAATATATATTTTTTAATGGAATCATTCATGTTTCAAATCTAGAAAATTTCCAATAAAGATTTTCATTTTCTTTTATAAAAACAATGAAATAATCACAAGTAGAAAACGCATGGGTGGGACTTAATATTGTTCCTCACTGTACATGAATTATAATAAATAAATAAATAGATAAAAATAAATAATTCCTCCATTTGTCTTCATTTTGTTGCAGATAGGAAGCTCGATTAGAAGTTTGAACCAAAGAGGAACAACGAGCACTGATCCGGTTTTTGTGGTCGGAAGGTGTATCAGGGGCCAAAATCCACCAAAGATTTTCGTCGCAATACGGGAACAATGTCTTGCCATGAATGGATTGAAAAATTCAAGGGAGGAATTTTTCAATCCATTCGTAGACTGTGGCAAGACACTGTTCCCGTATTGTGGCGAAAGTCTTTGATGGAGTCCTGTTACACCTTCCGACAACAAAAACAGGATCACTGCTCGTTGTTCCTCTTTGGTGCAAACTTCTAATGGAGACAAATGGAGGAATTAGGATCAAGGTTTCATAGTAGGACCGCAACATCATAACAATAAAATATTCTAGGACAGAATTTAGTATGAACAGTTATTGCGGCAGTTACATTGCGGCTAATTTTTGACTTACCCTCTGTATAAATAATTTCTAATTTATTAAATTGAATTGGATTTGTACAACCTTTTAACAAAGACGTTTCTCTTTCTGCCTGGATGTTATTAGATTTACAAATCTCTAATACTACTTTCGTTTAAAATGTGAATATATTGAGAAAAAAATAATATAAAATTATTTTAAATAATAAATTCTTTTATACTCTTGAACAAGTTGATCTTATTTAGATCATTTTAGAAAAAATGGATTATTTATTATTATTTGTCAGCTTTTAGATTTCCTGAACCCTCGATGGATAATCACTGGTCACACACATCACGGTTGCACAAGAACTCATCGTCAGGGTTCCACTTTAGAATGGACAGTTCCTTCGTTCAGTTGGCGAAATCGAAATAATCCTAGTTTCGTCATGGTGGGTTTCATTTTAAATATTCCTTATATAATAAGCAAACAAATTTGTTTTGCTTCATGTATTATCACTCATCACTCTAACTGATTTATATATATATACATATCCTGGAAGGTTTTTGTGAGATTTCTCGGGTTACTTGTCGAGACTGAGTCAGTCTCCTTATGGGTTAGGAAGTGATTCTTTTGCTGTATGTTTTCATGTATATGGTGGCTTTTGTATTCTGGTTAGCTTAACTTCGGGGCCTCAATCTATAGTTCAAATTCAAAATTCAAACCTCTGAGATTCGAAATTCGACCAAATTTGGGACCGTCAAGAAGACCGACCTGAAAACAAACCACCATCACCATTACTTTCTACCAAAATCTCTTGATAAAAGGAGAGTCGAAATGTCAAGTCGACGTCAATTAACGCGGAAATCTTATTTTCACACTTAAATTAATATATATGCTCAAGGGCCCACATCTTGGATGGCGACCACGAACTGGGACTGGCAGTCATGTCTGTCCCTTCTTCTATATTTTCAACAGGCGTCAGATCGTGCGACGGGCCGGCCTGTTCTTTATCTTCCGGTCGCAAAAAACCCATTCCACTGACCCCGCACTGCGGGAATAAGGCTAGGAAAGAAGAAGATCAATATTATATAACTGTATATATATACAAAATGAACAGATGTGAAACATAATGTTGAACGCCCTGGTCGAATAAAAAATAACGCTGGAAATTGTTTTCAGAATTTCCAGCATTGTTTTTTCTATGACCCAAACAAAAATCGTCAAAACTGAAGAGCAACGGGATGTTGCCACCTCCTGGAATTGTCCACTAGCAAAAGATAAATATTTTCAATGAAACTACAGCTCCAGAATTTCTTTCAAATTGTGTTATTTTTGAATGTCTTCAAATTTTATTTCCAATATAAAAAATGGTCTCCCCGTGTCAAAAACAATAGTACTCTCCGATGTCAAAAAAATTCCAACGCTTATTGTTATCTAATTTATAAATACTCGTTCAAGGGGGGGGGTGGGGAGGGGGCTTTTTTGTACAACAATATAAATACTCGTTTTGTTTCTAAATTTTTAACCTACCAATTTTTCTCCTTAATATTTATAAATCTAAAATTTCTTTTTGTTAATAATTTTTTTAAATGGCATTTTTTAGGCGCTGATCTCACCGAACAATTTTGCAACTTCGAAATGTCCGATGCCGTTAGAATCTACGGTTATTTTCATCTACATCCTGGCTGGATCTTTACTTCTAATTGCAATGCTTTGCTTTCGACGCACTCGACGGCGTTGGTTTAAATATAATTAAATAATATTCTATTTTAACAAATTAATACAAACTTATCTTGATGTCTCTTTAACTGAAGTATTTTTTAAGAAAGGTAGTCATGTGAGCTTTTTATATATATAAGTATATATCACCCGCTGAGAATGCCGAGTGGCGAAAGTCCGAAATTGAACAATTCGAGAAAAGGCGTTTGAAAGTTTTATAAACATACATTTATATAGTTGGACAACAAATGAATAGGCCAGAATCAATAGCAAAGAATGGAAATATATTTTTTCCACTTTGGCACTCAAAAGAGAAGACGTTTTAACAACTTTCCTAACTCAAAAATTGAATTTTCGGACTTTCGCCACTCAGCATTCTCAGCAGGGGATATGTTCTGAAAGGTAAATGTGGAGGGAGTATAATTTCCTTGGTTGAGCCGAGTTAGTTGTCTCTTGACCTGACCTGGAATTTCGTAAATAGCCCAACTACAGGTTTTTTAACTCTTTTTTGAAAGGTTTTAATTGCGACAATATAATTTAATTGCTCAAGACTTGAAGGGAGAATTCAACCTCTCCTCAAAAGTACAGGGATTAAAACTAACTTTTTAACAAAACAATTTTGCGAGATGAGTTTGTGTTATGTTGGCGAACTAGGGATAAAGGTAGTCCGCCCGCTGCGAAAGCGTAGAGCTTCTGGCTCGACTCCAGGGGGCGCAATTTTTGCCCAATCAAACACAAACTCATCTCTCAAATTTGTTATCTTGAACGATATATTACTGGCTTATTTGAAAATTCCATCTCTTTTCAAACAAAGCTCTACCTAGTTAACATTTTTCTCTCCCGCCGTGGCCGAGAGGTGTTGACAAATATCAATATTGATAAAGCCTCGAGACGAGGGTTCCCGGTTCCCAGGCAGTCCGATGAATATTTATTTAAATCATTTCGTTACCAAATGATATAAATAAATGTTTTTTTTTATAATACCCCTAAACCAGGAGGGTTCATTATTTAAAACATTATCCATAAGGGAGGTTAGTCCCCCGAAACTCACTGTATAGTGGTATTAAAATTTGCCTGAAAATACCTCCAGCTTTTCATTTCTCATTCATCATCTGCACCACTTTCCCAATCATCAAATAAATAAATGTACCTGGACTCCAATATATATCGTAAAAAACTTTCTTAATTCTCTAATTTCCTCCGCCACTACATTGAATTTTTCCCTTAATTTTATTACTCTTTTATCTTACTACTAAACAATCATTCTTTTGTCTTGGACCAACTATATTATTTATTTACCGGAAATAGTTTTACTTTTTATATTTATTTGCAAATAGCATTAAAAAAATATAAATTTTTATTTTTTCATTTATATATATATATATATATATATAATTTTTGATAACATTAACAGGTTAAAAATTAACTGCGTCAGGAGTCTAAAATTGAGTCTACAATTGATGTTCGACTGTACTTATTTGTTTTTTGTTATTATTCGTTAACGAACTACTCTCAAAATCACCCAGAGATATTATTTTAAGTCTCAATCCCCTGCTTGTCAAGGAAGGGGTCGAATTATAACACTAAAACTGGAATTTATGTTTATATATACTGTGTATATAAAGGTATATAAAAGACAATAGATGTATTTTAAATGTATATTTTATTTTGTACTCATATTTTGAACATATATTTATAATAATTTAATAAATTATATATTATAATTACAAAACTAACAAAAAAAAGGACGGTTTATAAACAACATTTCATTCTATTTATACCCAGAAGTCATTTCTCCTTGTTAAATACTATTTTAATGTGAATTCTAAATCAGTAGTGTATTGGTAATAAAAAGAACAGTTTTATAACAATAAATACTAAAATTTTCGGGCAAATTCAATTGGAAAATCGAATCAAAAAATTATAGCTGTTCTGACCGAATACACTACTGATTATAATACTGTGAGATTTTTTTGAATAAAATGAACACTTAGAGGAGTTTTCCCTGAGGACAGTAGATGACTTCATTTTCGGGTAGTTCACCCACTAGACACGAAGATATTGCTTTGAGTAACCCTCTGCCATGGCCAATTCCTCGAAATGCAAGAGTGGCATCTCTGCCAGCATATTCTAGAAGGACCTCTTCGCCGCCAGGGTGTTCCCAAAGGAAGTTGGTGACGTCGTAAATACGATCGTAGACCACAATCCAACAATCACCAGCTCGATCGTGCCAGGCAACCTTTAAAAAGAGAAAAAAACAACATTAAGAAGAGTAACTAACATGGGCGTAGCCAGACATCTTGTTGGGGGGGGGCAACCCCTCGTTAGAGCAATTAATATATACATAGATTATTTATTTAAATAAAAAAAAAAAAATTCCCAATGGGAAAAATATATATATATTTTTTTTTTTTTTTAAATTTTTAGGACAAGCCAGGGGGGGCAAGGCCTCTCCCTGCCTCCCCTGGCTCGCCCATGGTAACTAACTTAAACTATTTAGAAAGAAACATTTTTGTGACTCTATAAGCTGATTAAATTTGCGTCAGATACATCATCCTTAATATTCTATTTATAGGATTAATTTTATAAATTTTATTTATTTATTTATTTATTTATTTTTAAATTTATTTAAGGTCTTTTTTCATCGGTGGCCATTTAGACCCCGGCTTTATTTATTTCAATTTATTGGTAGCTTTGAAATAAATTATCGCATGCGATGGGATACGAACCCGCGACCTTTGATACAGAAGGCCAGCACGCTAACCCCTACACCAATACCCGAGGGCTTATAAATAATAATGGCGAAAGAATTCTTAGGAATTTATTTATTTTTTTTCATAATATTATTTTTTGTGTATATATATATCATATATTTTTTAGTGCTCTGAAGATGGTATTGGCCGAAAGGTGAATAAAATTTATGCCTCAGCACAAAAACGAGTTCTTATTATTTCACATTTTGTGATTTTATAATACCAATTTCAACAAGGTTTCTTTGTCCTCAAAATACCTCCTTTTTAAATCAATCGAATTATAATAATCAGGACTACGCCATTTTTCAATAACAATCGAATTATAAATTTTAATTCTCGCGCATTTTTTGACCGAAAACAAGACACTCTTAAGTCGACCTGCTGATTATATTTTTTCATTAATAAATTTTATTGTATTTTAATAAACAAATTGTTATTAAAAAATAAATTTTCAATTTATAATGCGAGAGTGGGGGTGGGGTGGGAGTGGGTGGTGGGGGGAGGGGAGGTTTCAACAAGGATGCCCTCCCTCCATTTCCCCTTCAGTTTCCCTCGCATTTCAGTTGGCGGTCAACCAGTGCAATGTTTTATAGTGTATTAGTGTTTGTTAAAATGTGTTTATTTAATTAGTGCTAACAAGAATTTACATTTCACGGTGCTTTCTTCAATTTGGATTCGTTGGTATGTTTTATTAATTCTATAAATTCTTTTTGAACGATCAAATTGCGCTTGGCTGCTTGATTCTTTCTCTGCTTGCTCATCTCGTCTCTCATCACGAATATTATTCGTTCGATTTACATTTACGGTGATGATTATTAATTATTATAATACTTAATTATAGATGATTTGTAAATATTGAAGATTTATAAAAACTAAAAGAAAGGTACATCATAACTTCTACTATATAGTGGATGAAATTTTTTTCTTTGCCATTCTCTCTTATTCTCTTTATTAGAAAATCCTTCCGCCATTTTTTGTGCTTTACTTTCCTGACACTAGAGCGCTCTAGTGTCGATTATTCGTTTGTTATCTCCCCTCCAAAACCAATTTCAAAAACCAAATTACTTAAATGTGTAATGCCCAATTGCACCGTTTGACATTTATGCCTCTCTTTACTAAGTGTGCTTAAACTAAAGCGTCTCTTAAATAAATTGTTTGTTTGAACCGCAAGATTTTAATCATAGAATAGTAAAGAAGAATTTTATAAATGTGCAACATGGCAACGTTGTAAATTTTAGTGATATTCTGGTTTTTGATAAAATTGACATATGTTAATAATAATAATTTTGTTTATTATTTGAATATTCTTAAATTAAATTAACTACATATTGTTTATAAATATTAATTAATTTCAGAAAAATAAGAAAATAGAAAACAAAATATTGATTTTCATGATTATAATTTTTTTATTTAAATTAATAAGGAAAGAATTGAACATCAAATTATACCTCTTTAGAAAATTATCTATTAAATTATATTTAAATATAAAAATATAATAGAAAAATTGCAATGTTAATAATAATTAGTTCATTGGTGAGTCCTGTTGTTAGTGTAAAAAATTTTTTAAAATAAATTAAACCTGTAGAGCCTACAAAATATCGTTTTGACCTATATTAAACTATGTGACAAATAAGAAGTTTTATTTTATATTCTCTTACGAGAGACATGCAAGTTCAACTGCATATCTAGGCCAAATATAAAAAAAAATATATATATATACGGGGTACCTATATATTTTATAATACATATTTTATTATTTCCAAAAAATTCCAAAATCCTTTATTTCCATAATATTTAGATCATCTTCGAAAATAGAGTTCATATTGTTCATGTTTTTTATAAAAAAAATCTAGATCGAATAAAAAATTTATTATTATTAGATAATTAATATTACATTATCAATATAATTTGGATAGATGTTATTTATTTAACAGAAAATTGTTTTTTAGGTTAAGCATACGCTAAGCCCCCGAAATCGAGAGCTTAGATTTAAGTTAAAATTTAGACATTTAAGCTTGACTTTGCAAGCGATACAACGAAATTTGGAAAGTTAAGTATTATTTAGCGTTAATTAATGCTTAACTCGTACGGTGCAATTGGGCATAAATGCCTGTGATTAAAAATGAGATCAATGACAGGAGGTGGCAGCCAAGAAGGCGTAGAACTCTTCACCAATGAAACTTCCATTTCACAACATTCTCTAATTTTTTTAGAGCAAAATTTATATTTTTAAAAATTTATACAAGTCTTCATTTTCATATGGCGAAATACATAATATATTCACATATGACTACTCCCTGACACCTGATGATGGTCTAATAAAATTTGACCGAAAAATTGGGAATTCATTAAGAAACTACTCCAACTCAGAGGCCTACCGAGAGGGGGGGGGGGCCCAGACTCCGAGCCGGCATAGGCCCCCAAATATTTGTCTTTGAGGAGGTCCCTGGGCCCTCAGGGCTCAAGTAAAAACAGAAAAAAGGTATTTAAAAAATATTTTTGCATATGGAGGAGGAAGATATTTAAAAATGAGTTCGCCCCCCCCCCCCCTCCCGAAAAATTCAATATACACATCTGGTACAAAATGTATATAGGCCCCCTCTTCTAGTGACTCCCAGGCCTCCGACTGTCTCGTTACGCCCCTGCTCCAACTTCCTGACTGCCACCTTCAGTCACCATGATCTCAAAATTATATATATAAAAAAAAAAAAAAACTCGGCGGAACCCTATCTTTTGATTCTACTATTTGAATTAATAAATACTAAATTGTATGAATCTTCTTCACTGATCTGAACGTGATTACCGGTATATATAATATCTTGAATATTATATATTTTATAATTTCTTTTTTATTTTAAGATTTATTTTCATTGACTGGAGATTGTGTATATTATTGTTGCTAAGCAGGCAGCCAGGATGAGAAATTAAACACTATTTTATTTTAATGTGGTGGTCGATGTTTCGGGTACTGATCGCCCCCTTCCTCAGGACTCAGCAGGTGTCAAATAAAATAACACCTAATTGTTAAAAGTGACACCTGTTCTGTTCTGAGAAATTGGGCGACAAGCACATTTAAATAAAATAGTGTTTTATTTGTCTTTCTGGCTGCCTACTTAGCATCAATAATATACTTATTTATTTTATTTTTTCAAACACTATACACCCACTATATGTAAAATTTGATTTTTTTATTACCAAGCCGGTTCGCAGCCCGTGTCTTACGACAATTTATTTTAATTGGATTGTCTACCAAATTTCGGCGGGTGAGTGTTTTAATTTCTAAAACCGTTAAAGAACTAGCCAAAAATTTATTTTAATTTGGATTTGCATTGTTGAAAAGTTTTTATGAGTATTAGGATTATTTACCTCTTTGAGCGAGATGATCGGCAAATGACCTTCGGAATTATTTGACCCAAGTGGTATCTGTCGTCTTAGCGACCGTAGCTCGTTACTCTGAACAGCTGATTGGACTGCGGCAGTCATCATTTGATTCTCTAAATTAAACAGAAAAAGAAAAAAAATCATTTATTTATTTATTATCTTTAAAAAAGAGGGGACTTATTACCACCGGAGGTGTGATTCGACATGACCTATTCAAGAAATGAAAGCAGAATGAGGGGGAACCCTTGGAAGCCCTATCAGCGTCACTTGAAGAGCTTTACGTTTCCCCTTTCAATTGGATTAATTCAACTCACCTTTTTTTTTTTTTTTTGTATATTATCCAATGAATAGAGGCACAAAGACACACCCACTCACTTTTCTTGAGGAGCTTTCAACTTGAATTGATATCACTCCAAGCCAAGTCGTCTCTTTAAATAGGCGGTTCTTAAACGCTGACGAAATTCAGAAGCTCTGGCTGGCTGGCTCGTTCTTTTTTTTACGTCAGCTTTTTCTTCCCTAGCACCAGGATGTTATCAATTTTAAAAATATTTACTATTACTATTTATTTTATCGTATTTAAAAAAAAATATATATATATATATATACATAGGCGGATGTAGAATTTTGTTTTTACAAAAAAAATTTGACATTTTTTTATTCAAATTTCTTATCAGTCATCTTTAACCCTACAAAAAAAAAAAAAAAAATAATAATAATAATACTGTAATAATTTCGAAAAATCAATCATTAACGTCTCACATTTGAATTTGAATTTAATGATTGCTCAATTTTGTTTACTTGTTTTTTTGAAATTATTATTATTATTTTTTTTTTAAACCTTTTCGGCTACAGAGGCCATTTAGGGGTTATTTATTTATTATATAAATTTTCATATACATTGTACCGATGGCAACCGGGGGGCGTTCCACACGCAGATTGCTCGGGGTCACCAATCCCGAGCTTTCGCCGCGCTTGGCATCACTTAACCTCAACGATTGTGGTGACTGTTGATTTTCTCCGTTGCCAGGCCCCCCGGCTTTTATTTGAAATTGAAAAAAATATACAATATTTTGATGAAGATAGGGGCTGCCTGGTGGATATTGTTGAGAAGGATGACTAAATGAAATCCGGAGCTGATGATCAGGCAATTTATTTGGATTACTTCCATCCTCTATAAGTCGACGTTTCGGAGCCAAAACGAATCCTTCTTCAGGACGGCGTCAAAAAAACAAATAGCCTCAATTTTGTCATAAAAAGCTTTGGCTCTGAACATGAAACGTCGACTTATAGCGGACGGAAGTAATCCAAATAATTTGCCTGATCATCAGCTCCAGATTTTATTTACTCATCCTTTTATACAATATTTTAAAAAATATGACATTTCTAATTAAGGAGTTGTTAGGGGGGACAAGGAGATCGGGTTCAATATTCAAGTGTCCTGAGAGAAATCCGAATCCATTAATTTTCTAGAACTACTTTTAACCCCACCCCCCAAATTTGTTTATATACAGTACAGTCGGCGCCACGAGTGCCTGATGTGCTCCAGAGTGGAGCCTTGAGCTTAGTCAACAAAACCAAATTTTTTTTTTTTAAATGGGGCATAGCACAGTTGTAGTTCTTGCTTCTTGTTCTAAGGGCCAGGGGTTCGCATCCCGACTCATGCGGCAAAATTTCTTTGGAAAATGAATAGATCATTTGTTCAGCCGAGCAATAGGGAAAGTATTGCGTTAGCAAAAACAAAATTTGATTTGACGGAAATACACATTTTCTTTCTCCCTGGCTCATTTTAAGCTCATTTTACAATAATTGAATTTAACAAAAGTCTGTGTGAGTTTCAAGAGCGGATCCAGAGGAGGGGGGGGGTGTGACTGGTCGCCCATCACACAATCTTTTCTTATTTTCGGAAATTTAAAGGTGCATTCTATAATTGTTTACCAGAATATATATACAAATCAAATTTTTAAGTATTAATTTTTAAAATTTTATATTAAAAATAAAATTTTTATTTTATTCCCCAAAAAAAAATATCTTTCTTAAATCTCTGGGGAGGGGGTAATCACCCCGTTTGCCTCCCCCCTGTATCCGCCCTTTGCGCGTCTGTCTGTGTTCACAAAATACATCAAATAACATTAGGAATTCTTTTAATTATTAAAGGGTTGATAAGAATTTGTTAGGGGTGGAAATATTCATTTAAGAATTATACCCTAAATCATATGATAATATTATTTACACCTTTAAGAAATGTTAGAATAAAAAAATATTTTTTATAAAACCCATCCCATTTATTAAAGGTAGGCTAATTAAAATTATTTTTGAAGAAAAATGATTTAAAAAAATGATTTTTGAAGATATAATTTCTTTAACTGGAGATTGTTTATTTAAAATAAATAAAATTATATTAATTTTTATAAAATAAAATTATTTTTTCATAATAATTTTCTATGTACTAATTGGACGATGTTATGCATGAAGGAACCAAGCGCCACTAACCTAAATATGAGATAAAAGGTATTTCATTTCCACACTTGTAAACAAAACCAATGGCAATGACCTTTTTTCTTGTTTTATACAAAAAAGTGCACTTAAATAAAGTGGTAGATCTTTTTCCTACAAGATGGCGGCCTTATCTCGATTTCGATCATAATGGCGCTTGGTTCCTTCGTGTATAACATAATGGTCCAAATGGTCAACTAAAAATAGACTGGAATTTCACCTTCTTGAAGTATACAGGGATGAGTAAGGGGGGGGGGGGTTCCAGAGGAGCAATTATTGCACATCTTGTAAATTCTTCAACTAATTTATTTATTTATTTTCTTAAATTCATTAAGATAAGCCATAGGCTATATTTACATCAATTAAAAATATAATAACTCATTTTATTTATTTATGATAACTTCCATTTGCTCTCTAACTCTATGTGGGAATTTATAAAAATTGTATTTCATTCTGATACGGTATGTTTGAAAACAATAATTTTTTTATTTTTGAAAGATTACTTTCTGACGCATTTTCTTCTCTCTGGATTAAAAAAAAAAATTATTAATTAAATGCATATATTTTTTTTGTGTTATGTATTTGATACGTATAAGGGTGATTCTTTTACAAACCGAACACTTTCTGACCGACATGTTTTTGATTTGGATGAAATTTTTTTTACGGGTTCTATAACGAAAAAAAAGATAGCCATCCGCGAGGATTTTCTTTTTTCTTTAATATTTTGGGAAATATCGAGGGTCGAAAATGTGAAAATTTGATGATTTTCTGCTTAGACGCTCACTTTTAAAAATTCATAACTCTGGTTCTATTTGAGCTACAAAAAAACTTTTTTTACCATTTTAAAGCTAAAAGAGCGAACTTTAAGAAAAAAATTGTTCCACCAAAATTTATTAAAGATTTCACATTGTTATCAACAATTGAAATCTTTAAATCGATTTTTAACAATGGGGCCCCAAATGTATTGCATTTTTATTATAACCATCGCATTCTACGTCGAATTTTATACCGATAACGGTTTTTTAATCGATGGAGAATCAATTAGTACTATTGAAAAAAAATCCCGCCAAGTGCTCTCATGCGGTAAAATGACGTCATATCAAAAATAAGAAAAAAAAAGTCCGGGGGCATTGAACCACTCTTTCCAAAACTATATTTAGATTTAATGTAGCTTTTATGTTCAAGTAGCTATCCGTTGCACAAGTAGGGCTATTTTTCGATATTTTTTTGCCTAAAAAATGAGGTTTTTCGAAAAAAAAACCAATTTTGGAGTTAATTACTCGGGATTTTTTTACTTATTCTATTAGAGGTTTTCTTTCTGCACCAAATGACTTCCCATTTAGTCTGATCTGATTAGCCGTTCGGAATCTACAGGGGTTTAAACTTTCAAATTAGAATTTACCGCAGCGCGGTAAAATAAAATGATAGGAAAAAAATAAATGGTGAAATCTTTAGCTGAAAACTCATTCTTTCTAACCGTATATTTCCCATAATTATATTTCTTAAGACAGAGGAGTTATTCAAGCCGATAAACTTTTTCGTTCATGCTCTAGGGCAAGAAAAAAAATCTTCGCACGAAAAGTTTATCGGCTTGAATAACTCCTCTGTCTTAAGAGGTATAATTATGGGAAATATACGGTTAGAAAGAATGAGTTTTCAGCTAAAGATTTCACCATTTATTTTTTTCCTACCATTTTATTTTACCGTGCTGCGGTAAATTCTAATTTGAAAGTTTAAACCCTGATATTCCGAACGGCTAATCAGATCAGACTAAATGGGATGTCATTTGGTGCAGAAAAAAACCTCTAACAAAATAAGTAAAAAAAATCCCGAGTAATTAACTCCAAAATTGGTTTTTTCTCGAAAAACCTCATTTTTTAGGCAAAAAAATATCGAAAAATAGCCCTACTTGTGCAACGGATAGCTACTTGAACATAAAAGCTACATTAAATCTAAATATAGTTTTGGAAAAGTGGTTCAATGCCCCGGATTTTTTTTCTTATTTTTGATATGACGTCATTTTACCGTGAACACTTGGCGGGATTTTTTTCAATAGTACTAATTGATTCTCCATCGATTAAAAAACCGTTATCGATATAAAATTCGACGTAGAATGCGATGGTTATAATAAAAATGCAATACATTTGGGGCCTCATTGATTAAAAATCGATTTAAAGATTTCAATTGTTGATAACAATGTGAAATCTTTAATAAATTTTGGTGGAACAATTTTTTTCTTAAAGTTCACTCTTTTAGCTTTAAAATGGTAAAAAAAAGTTTTTTTGTAGCTCAAATAGAACCAGAGTTATGAATTTTTAAAAGTGAGCGTCTAAGCAGAAAATCATCAAATTTTCACATTTTCGACCCTCGATATTTCCCAAAATATTAAAGAAAAAAGAAAATCCTCGCGGATGGCTATCTTTTTTTGTTATAGAACCCGTAAAAAAAAATTTCATCCAAATCAAAAACATGTCGGTCAGAAAGTGTTCGGTTTGTAAAGAATCACCCATAATTGAGAAGCTAATGTAAACAAAAATAAATTAATTGGCTATCAAGAGACTTCCTCTTTTTCGCTTTCATTTGATTAAGACTGTTTATGTTTATAATTGAATATATAACGAAGAAAAGCAAATGAAATACAGTAGTTAGTACCGTACTTATCTCCCCTCTTCATCTCTCTTTTGAATGTCCTGAGTAGGGCTCGGATTTCGCCCTATTTGCCTTTTTTTAATTTATGGCTTAAAATTTAGGCCAATATGATATGTATACGTTTCATGAAATTCTGAATAAAATAAGAGGCATTTGTTAGTGCCTATAATGCCTATTTTGGCCGATTCTGGGTTTTAGTGCCTATTTCATCTATAAATGCCTTTTTTAGTGCCTATTTTAAGTTCAAATAGCCAATTTCTATTTTTTACGAGCTATACATAGCCTAAATTTGAAATTTTTTTTTGAATAATCAAGAAAATATTTTGAAATAATCATTTGTCGCGCCTCTAGTCGGCGACATGATCAAATATAATTAAGATCACCACTAGGACATCCAAAAATACGTCCCTGTCGCCACCTAGCGGCTAGATAAAGGATTATCTCAAAATATATTTTTAATAATTCAAAAAAAAAAACGCTAGGCTGCGACAGAGTCGCCTCGTCGCCACCTAGCGGGTCGATGACCAAATCAAAGCCTATTTTGGGGAGTTCCCCTAAACTATTCTCATTGGAACCAGTGGCGACATTTCAACTATTTCTTGGGGGGGGGGCAAACATTTTTTTTCTTAAAATTTTCTTACAAATAGGTAGGCCTACTCAAATTTGGCCAAAAGATATTTAATTTAATTTTGTACAGTTTGTATACTCGTGTATTGTAATATTTTATTTAAAATAATATAAAATTTTATAAAAATCAGAGCCGCCATCTCTTGCCGCCTAGAGTACCAGTTTCTGAATCGGCTATTAACGATTTTTCGAGACGCGCACCTTAATTGGAACCCTAAACCCCTTACTACTTTCCCAACACGAGAAATCCCCCCTCCCCCTTATTGGCCACTGTTCAGTTTAAAGAAAAAAATACAGTTTTTATTCCTTCTTTATCATATTAAAAAAAAACACACTCAGATTAAATTCTCGTTTGTTATGAAATCAAATTGTTTTTTGAAGAATGATATAAAGAATTAATTTGCCTCCAGATGGTAAACTGACACGTCCAAGATGTCAACACGCACAATTGAAACATAAACCTACTAGAAACCACAACAACCTTAAGGCAGGCTTACAACTTGTGGTATCAATAAATATTTTTTATATAGTCTAGTCTCTCTGTCTGCGAATAAGAGATTTGATTCATAAAAAAAATCTGATTTACGTATGCATGTCGACCTTTTTACTTTCTTTTACCTCTATACTATGTTAATATAGTATTGGTTTCATGACAAAAATTCAATGTCGAGATTTAATGAATTATGTATAATATTTAAAAAAAAATTGAATACTCATTTTCAACTGATAATTTAATAGCGATAATGAATAATATACAATAAATAAATTTTGCTCTCACTGACCCAAGTCCCCTGCAAGCTATCACATGAATTTGATAATTGAAATTTGTCGTTTAATTACTGTACTTAGTTCATGTTTTTCAAATAATATAATAATAATAATAATAATTTTTAAATTTTTTTCAAGATGACAGCAACTTTCATTTCCTCTATTGATATAGTAATTTTTTTTTTATTAACAAATGTTTTCTCGTAGAAGCGGCTGTTTTAATTAAATCATTATATTTCCTATTTATATTTCGACGCTCTAATTAGCAAAGTGCCTAACTCCACTTTTTTTCGAAAATCATTTTTTTTGTATTTTCTGTTGAAAAATATCATTCTCCTTAAGCCCTGAAGAGCGTAATTCAAATTTTTCAGTTCGAATAGTTGCCCCACGAAAAGTGTTTAACAATGGCTCTAACAATCACAATGGGCCCCCCCCCCCCACCCCCAAATTTAAAAAAAAAACAACCAATATTTTTTTTCCAAATTTAAAAAAAAAAAAAAAAAAAATTTTTTAAAAAAAAATTTTTTTTTAAAAAAAAATTAAAAAATTTATGCCCCCCCCCGAAAAAAATTTCTATATACCCCTTTGAAATGTTTTTTTGACTCTCCTGAAAAATAAATAAAAATGGAGTTAGGCACTTTTCTAATTAGAACGTCGATTTGTTTTTGTAAAATTAGTTTAGTTCGTCCAAGTACCATGGCGAACATAAACATTTGCTCCCTAGCCTGTTTGAAAGACGCCTACTAGTTAGGCAGCCCAATTGACTCACCACTACATATGCAGTGTCTGTGTGAATTTACCCAAGATAGGCTTCTGAGGGTCTTTTAAGACAGACCATAAACCATCCCTTTGGACAATAGATAAATTTTAAATAGAAAATTTGCGAATTCCTCTTCTAGACACAGAAAAAAACTTAAATTTCAATTTTTAGCTTTTAATGTTTGCTTTTGTTTAATTCGTAGGGCCTATAGGGGTTGGAGAAAATAAAAAAAAAACCTCAAAATGTGTGTACTTTTTTTCAGTTTTTCGCTTAGGCCTATATCTCGTAAACTAAGCATATTTTGTGCACCATAATAAATTAGAAAGAGTGTAAAATTTGGATGATAAAACGAATTTTCAGACCCAGTATTAACAGAGATTCGGCCTATCAGTTTCTTTTTTTTTATTTCGAAATACTTTGGACTTTTTTCAGTTTTTCGCTTATATCTCGCAAACTAAACATATTTTGTGAATTTGTCTACATGACAAATTTGTAGAGCATTAAATTTTCTAAGATCGGGTTAATAAATCGAATATTTAGACCCAATGATAACCAAGATACGGCCGATCAAAGTTTCATTTGTTTTACATTTCTAGGAACTTGGGCTAACTTTGATCGGCCGTATCTCGGTTAATATTGGGTCTAAATATTCGATTTATTAACCCAATCTTAGAAAATTTAATGCTCTACAACTTTGTATTGTACTCTGGTGCGCAAAATATACTTAGCTTACGAGATAGAAAACAAAATAAAAACTGAAAAAAGTCCTAAAATTTTGAGGTTTTTGCAACCCCCCTTCCCCCTCACCCAAAATAGCACAGGGTCCTCGAGATCAAAAACTTTGGATAGATCCTAGAGTACCCCCCAAATAACCTGTAAAAATTTCTACAAGCAAATGGTGGCTCAACACATTATTAATAAATAAATATTGTCTATATATCCGGTGTTCATATTATTACACTATATAGATATTTTTTTTAATAAGAATATCGGAGAAATTTCATTAAAAATTGGGATACAAGTTTCGTTCAAATTTTGAAATAAGTTAAAAACAAACTCGTTAATTCATACTGTTTTCAATAGAGGGAAGTAGAGACTTTAGTTGAAGGAACTTTTAATTTTTGATACTCAAACCTCTATGATTGTATTTGGGGAAATTTCATTTTCATTGGACTAAATATCATACATCTACTACTAGCCTACTACTCCTATCATACCCCACTAATCATACATGTCATTCAACTAAAAAACGTATTACACTTAGTTATTATGATATACTCAACAAATATTAAGTTACGTATGCTTTATTCTTTGATTGTCGTCTTCTGACGTAAGAATTACCAATATTAGAAGAAGTTGTTATTGTCGTCAGAGTTTTTTGTTCAATGATTATAATAAGAAATTGAGAAAGAAAGAGAGAAAGAGATCGAAACTCGTTGATGTTGATAGGAATATGATCTGGGAGGCGTGTCCTCTTCTCCCAAGTTCAAGGCGCCAGGGATCATTGCTTATGTAACGCGCATTCGAGGAATTCAGCTTTGAATTCTAATAAAATCAAAATCAAATGTGCTTCCGTATAGATTATCTAAGGTATTTAAATTTAAAAAATGAATATCATGTTTCCTCGTTCATTTTTATTGTCCCATTCTTGTCACTATTATTTTTCTAAAGAAAAATATCTTTATTAGCCTGATTGTACTGTATAATCACGGAATTTGTGCAAAATTATTCTCGATTTTTTTAATAATAAGTCCTAAAGTTGAATTGGCTACCAATCAATTTAAATAAATAGGAACTGGTTCTGAATTGCCATAGACACCGAAAGTGACCTTAAAAAGTCCTGAAGTATATAACTTAAGCATCCTGGAGAAAAATAACAAGATTTTCATATTTCTACTTAATTAATATTAATTTTATGATTTAAAATTAAAATTTAATAGAATTTCTTGAGTTGAATGGCTGTTGATATTCAAATTGGAAAAAGGAACAAGAGCCTTCCCGGGAACAGCAGCTTGGTTAAATAAAAAACTTTATATTTACTTGCCGACGTTTCGACCCTGAGGATGAGCGCGACTGGCACCCGAAACGTCGGCAAAAAATATAAAGTTTTTTATTTAAACTGGCTGCTGTTCCCGAGAAGGCTCCCGTTCCTTTTTCCAATTAAAATTTAATATAATTTTATTACAAAAAAAAGGAATAATTTTTTATAGAAAAAAATGTTGGGATACTTTTTTAACTTTGCCCACCAACCGTAGGTTGGACAGGTAAAGTTAATGTAATCGTAAAAAAAAATCGAAATTTTTTTGAAGCTGCCAAATTGCGTTTTGAGGTCCCCTGAATCCATTTAAGTAGTTTTTGGAATGATGTCTGTGTGTGTGTGTGTGTGTGTGTGTGTGTATGTCTGTGGTAATTTTTTCGTCAACGAAAACTCAAAAACTATTCATTCAATTGTTTTGAAATTTTGCACCCATAAACTAGGGGTAGAGGCCAAGAACTGAAAAGCTTTTGGTAAACATCGGACCATTAGGGGGGGGGCTCTAGGGGGGACAAAAATTTTTTTCTCACATAGCCTATATTACTTTCTCGTACCCTATATATGAAATATATAGGAGAGAAAGTATTGCGATCATGTCAAAAATTCGATGTCGAGATTTTGATGGATATACATGTTTTGAGGTCCCCTGAGTCCAAAAAAGTGGGTCCCGCAAATTGGTCTGTGTGTGTGTGTGTGTGCGTGTGTGTGTGTGTGTGTGTGGACAGATTTTTAGCATGAAGGAGTTGAGCTACCGGATTGAAATTTTATATTTAACTTAGGTACCTTTGAAGAATCTCAAAATAAGCTTTTGAACAAAATCGGCCAAAAAGTACTAGTACTTTACTGATGTACTTTTTCAGTTTTTTTCGATTTTCTCAAAATTCCCTCCAAGGATTTTTTTTTAAATTCATAAATCAGCTATTTTTTAGATGCTCTTTAAAATGTATATTCTCATTTTGCCGTTGAAATCTTCTGAAGACCACTTTACTCTTCTTCTTCATAGGAAAGATAGAAATGGTTGCCATGGTAACGGAATTTAAATCTTTTTCTTTTTATTAGATTAAAAATCAATTATTATTTAAATTCCCATTTTTTAAATATTTTTACTTTCTCTTAGCCTATATATGAAATATATAGGAGAGAAAGTATTGCGATCATGTCAAAAATTCGATGTCGAGATTTTGATGGATATACATGTTTTGAGGTCCCCTGAGTCCAAAAAAGTGGGTCCCGCAAATTGGTCTGTGTGTGTGTATGTGTGTGTGTGTGTGTGTGTGTCTGTATGTGTGGACAGATTTTTAGCATGAAGGAATTGAGCTACCGGATTGAAATTTTATATTTAACTTAGGTACCTTCCCACACGCTCAAAATAAGCTTTTGAACAAAATCGGCCAAAAAGTACTAGTACTTTACTGATGTACTTTTTCAGTTTTTTTCGATTTTCTCAAAATTCCCTCCAAGGATTTTTTTTAAAATTCATAAATGAACTATTTTTTAGATGCTCTTTAAAATGTATATTCTCATTTTGCCGTTGAAATCTTCTGAAGACCACTTTACTCTTGTTCTTCATAGGAAAGATAGAAATGGTTGCCATGGTAACGGAATTTAAATCTTTTTCTTTTTATTAGATTAAAAATCAATTATTATTTAAATTCCCATTTATTTTAAATTTATTTGTGTCTTTAATTGTTTCAAAGAAAACATATATGTCTCTCTCTCACTTGCAAACATTATCGTCTCTCTCTACTCTTTTTAAATTCCCTTTCCACCTTATCTTCGCATAGGAACAATGTTAATTTCCTATAGGGATTTGTATGTTAATTTCGATTCAAAAGGGGGTCCCCTTTGGAACTTTTTAGGCATTTAAAATTTTTTTTTCCAATTCTTATGAAATTTTGTATTTATTTACGATTCTATATTGTGTATAAAATGTCCAAATATGAGATTAAAATTTTGACAAATAACCATAGTTTATTTGAAGCAGTCAACAATTAAAAATGCAAGTTTGAAACTAAGGTGGTATCGGAAACTAAATATATCTCGACACAAAAAATCTGGTGTGACCAGCACAGTGCGCAACTTTCTCTTACCGAAGGGTAAGAGAAAGTTGTGTGCTGTGCGCCAGTCACACCAGATTTTTTTTATTTTATTTCTGTCTTTAATTGTTCCGAGAAATCACATCTCTCTCTCTCTCACTTGCAAACATTATCGCCTGTCTCTCCGTCTTCTCTCATAGGCCTAATGTTAATTTCCTATAGGGATTTGTATGTTAATTTCGATTCAAAAGGGGGTCCCCTTTGGAACTTTTTACGCATTTAAAATTTTTTTTTTCCAATTCTTATGAAATTTTGTATTTATTTAAGATTCTATATTGTGTATAAAATGTCCAAATATGAGATTAAAATTTTGAAAAATAACCATAGTTTATTTCAAGCAGTCAACATTTAAAATGCAAGTTTGAAACTAAGGTGCTATGGGAAACTAAATATATCTCGACACAAAAAATCTGGTGTGACCAGCACAGTGCGCAACTTTCTCTTACCGAAGGGTAAGAGAAAGTTGTGTGCTGTGCGCCAGTCACACCAGATTTTTTTTTTATATATTCAGAAACTTATAACATCGGACCATTAGGGGGGCTCTAGGGGGGGGGGGGCAATATTTTTTTCTTGAATAGTGGATGGGCAAAGTTGTGCGCTCGGCTTAGTCCGACCCTTTATTATTTCTTTAAGGCGGCGACACAAGCTCTCCTACTAGTAGAAGAGTAGGCCTACTACCCTGATGTACTTTTTTTAATTTTTACCATTTTTAAATATAAATATATACCAGTAGACTGATATGTCAAAGGACACTGTCAAATATACAAGTTTAACGAAAAATTTTTTAAAATGCAAATATTTCTTTTTTTTCCAAAAGCCCCTAGATGGCATTTTTGGGTAGCGGACACCCTTGGTTCTTTTTTTTGTCTTTTCGGCATCTGTGGCTATTTAGTCTTCAAAGAATAACTTCTGGCATCTGAGGACATTTATGCCAATGGCATAAAACAAGGTATCCAGTTGAAAATTTTCTTATTTTTCATCCCAACACTTGTTAGATTTCATTATTTTCTATTAATAATATTTTATAACTGCGTCATATCTTAATTATTCTTTTTTTTTTATTAATAATTTTACTTAATTTTTTTTTATCTTCAAAAAAAAGTCATGTTTTTGCCTCTGATTACTTCATTCTCATTGGGAGAGATTAAAAGTGTCAAAGTTAAAGAAAATAAAAGAACATTCCAATTTATTAAAAATGACTGATGATAATTTTTATCAAGAGAAAAAAAGAATTAATTTAATTAAATGAATGAACGAAAAAGACTTCATTTTGAATTTGTATATTACTTCATTTTAATTTTGTTCATATTCCATTTATATTCTAAACATCATAGACGCCGGAACTGGGGGGGGGGGGTGGCAAGGGTAGATTGCCCCCCCCCTGACATCCTATGGGGGGGGCAGAGGGGGGCAATATGTCTTCTTTTATTTCATTTATTTTTAAAAATGATATATTTTACTTTTGAAAAATAAAATCTTCTAAATTAAAAAAATCTGGTGTGACTGGCGCACAGCACACAACTTTCTCTTACCTTCGGTAATCGAATGTTGTGCACTGTGCTTGTCACACCAGATTTTTTGTGTCGAAATATATTTAGTTCCCGACAGTACGGTACATTTGAATTCAGATGTAAAATTTATAAGTATGGGAAAATATTTATATTTTGTTACCATGGCAACCATTTTTCCTATCTTTCCTATGAAACACAAGAGTAAAGTGGTCTTCAGAAGATTTCAATCGCAAAATGAGAATATACATTTTAAAGAGCATCTAAAAAATAATTGATTTTTGAATTTTAAAAAAAATCGTTGGAGCAAATTTTGAGAAAATTGAAAAAAATTGAAAAAGTACATCAGTAAAGTACTAGTACTCTTTGGCCGATTTTGATTAAAAGCTTATTTTTCCGGTCCCGGGGGGTGTTTAACTTAAATATAAAATTTCAACCTCGTAGCTCAATTCCTTCATCCTTAAAATTGAACACACACCCACCCACCCACCCACCCACCCCCCACAGACAGACCATGTCGCGAAAACCACTTTTTTGGATTCAGGGGACCTCAAAACATGAAGATCCATCAAAATCTCGACATCGAATTTTTGACATGAATCCAATATTTTCTCTCTATATATATATTACATATATACATAGGTAAGAGAAAGTAAAAAAATTAAAAGAGTACCGGTAAGAAATTCATTTTTTTTCCAAATTTTTCCCAAAAATTTTTGATAAAATCACTATCCAATTTTTTAAAATTTTAATTTTATTAAAATTGATGTGATTTTTAATTTTTGAAGTTTTATAGTAGATTTGTTTTTGTTTTATACTATTTGAACATATTAAATTATTTTAATTTTCTAAAAAAAAATTTTTTGCCCCCCCCCCCCTGATTCAAATTCGTTCCGGCGCCCCTGCTAAACATGAATCAAATGTTTTGGTGGGTAGTCGCCTTATTCCGGATTGGGATCTTAATAAAAATGGAACTGTTGCTATTTGAAGTGAGATTATTTATAATTAAAATTTTAATTGATAAATTCTAATCTTGTTTTCTTCCTATTTATGGCCTTGGAAACGCGTTCATTTGGCATCATTGTTTCACTATCCGAATGATATTGCAACTCCGACTATTTCTTCACCTAATCGATATAAAATGGCTTATTTAGTTCTTAGATTTGCTCCTATTCATCATTCTTGCGTTCATTTCAATGTTGCTTAATTTATAATAAAATAGAAAATAAAGAGGTTCTTAAGTTTTTTCAAATAAAATTCAGAAATACTTTATTCATGAAATTCATGAAATCCTGTTACTTTGGCAACTATTTCTCCTATCTTTCCTATACAGTACAGTGGCGTCATTTCAACTTTTACCTGAGGGGGGGCAAATTTTTTTTCTTGGAGGAGGGGGCAAACATTTTTTTTCTTAAAATTTACTTACAAATACTGTAAGTATACTATAATTTACTTAAATTCGGCCAAAAGATAATTAATTTAATTAATTGTTTATGTACAGTTTATAACAGTTATACTCGTAGATATATTTTGAAATATTTTATTTAAAATAATAATATAAAATTTTATACAAATTAGAGCCCTTAGGGGAGGGGGGCAAGATGCTCCCCCACCAATGACGCCACTAATGCAGTACAAAAGTAAAGTGTGCTTCAAAGATTTTAAGGGCAAAATGAGATTATACATTTTAAAGAGCATCTAAAAAATAATTGATTTTTGGAATTTTAATCAAAATCATCAAGCTAAATTTTGAGAAATTCGAAAAATACTTAAAAAGTACATCAGTAAAGTACTAGTACTCTTTGGCCGATTTTGTTCAAAAGCTTCGTGTCCGGTCCCAGAGGGGTGTCTAAGTTAAATATAAAATTTCAACCTCATAGCTCTTTTTCGTTCTTGAGACATTTTGTTCTCAGACAGACCAATTTGCTGGTCCCAATTTTTGGACTAGGGGACGGACTCAAAACATGTATTTCCATCAAAATTTCGACATCTAATTTTTGTCATGAAATCAATACTCTCTCTTTATATTACATATATAGGTAAGAGAAAGTAAAAATAGACATTTAAAGTTAAGAACTTAGGCTCTCTTTGAAACATTTTATAATTTAACAATCGGTTATTTATTTATTAATTTTAAATCAAAACTTAATACGTATTTCTATCCATTTCCATTTCTATCCATTAGTATCCATTTGAGAAACCACTTCTGAAGATGTCACACTAGTGTCGAAATATTTATTTAAATGTTGATATATAATTTGAAACAAATAAGTAACTGTTTTTATTTGTATATATGTTAATTCACAGAAATTTACTTTTTCACGGATCGCTAGAATATAAATAAAACAATTCAAAGTTCTTTAGCAACATTTTTAGATAATTTTTGATCGTTCACCTTATTTACTTGCATATTGTAGTGACAATGAACTAGAAATTGTGAAATGCTTTCTTTTATAAACTTGATAATTTTTGCGTAATCATCTTTAATCATTTATTAAACAAATTTTAATTCAAAAGTTTTTTTTTTTTTTAATTTAATTAAGATCTTTTTCGGTATCTAAATCCATTTAGAACAAGTATTTAAATAAATATTTATCGAACTGACTGAATTCCGAATCCGAGCAATCAATATTGTCAATATTGAGTCTTAAACGCGGGTTCGTATCCCATTTGTATAAATAAATATGCCTGGACTTCCATATATGTCGTATTTAAGGTGCACGTCTCGAAAAGCCGTTATTAGCTGAATGATTAGATGGTTACTCTAGGCGGCAAGAGGGGGTTTGATGTTTACCCATAGGGAAACAAGCGTTTTATTCCATTTCATTTGAAAGATTCCAGCTAATTAATTAAAGCCAAAAATTAATTATTCTTTAACCCAATGATTACTAATTTAATTATCTATAGACCAAAAAAATTTTTTTCTAAAATTAAAAAGTCTCTCTTCTATAAGTTGTAGATATTTTAATAGCTTTAATTAAAAAAATTGAGGTCGATAGCTTCAAAAATTGTGGCCGATGGAACCTTTCAAAAAAAATTAGAACCTCGAGACTCGCACCTTAAATAAATAATGAGTATCTTTTAAGTCTATATGG